>JAHBMJ010001672.1:10223-45207 GCA_018398765.1 Chromera velia
TGCCTCAGACCCCCCCCCGAGAAATTGAAGCCCCCCCCTTGCAAGCAAGCCAAAAGATCTTCCCCCCTTTTATCAAAGACCCAAACCAGAAAAACAGCACACCACCTCTCTCAAACAATTCGGCCCTGCTCTCCGCTTTCCCCCAGACCACCCAGCACTGCTCAAAACCTTCTGTCCAAATCAACCCGAGAGGGAGCGGCTCTGTCTCCCTTCCCTTCTCCCTCCCTCTCTCCCTGTCTCTCAATCAAAAGTGGGGTGCGTGGATGTCCGGCATCTCGTACCTGAGGTTCTTCCAGTGGCACGCTCTCTGGGCAGAGATCAGGTCCGTGCTCAGGGACCACTCGGGGGTCAACTCCTCGCGCTGCACGGACGCACACACACACACACACACACACACACACACACACACCACACACCACACACACCACACACACACGCACGCACACACACACACACACACACACACACATATATATATACACACTCATATATACACACTCATACTCACACTCATACACACACGCATACAAACACTCATGCTCTCACTCAAACACAAAAACATTTACTCACTCATACATACATTCACACACACACACACACACATACACATTCTTGCACTCACGGTTGCACACTGACACATACTTCTCCCTACAGAGGGCGGGAGGGGAGAAAGAGGAACATAACACACAAACACTAAGACAAACAGGATGGTCGACTAATTCCTTCTTCCTTTTTGATCCAAGGATCTTCTCGCCCCACCAGTCCACGTCTCGTTCGCCTCTCAATCTCACGCACAAAAACAA
The DNA here is from genome assembly GCA_018398765.1 of Chromera velia. NCBI lineage: Eukaryota > Chromeraceae > Chromera > Chromera velia. The sequence goes on from JAHBMJ010001672.1 coordinate 11,027, forward strand.
GCACACCTTAAATGCATTTGCAGATCGAAACGCCTCGAAGGGAAAATTCCCAGCCGAGAGAGCCAAAAGGAGAGACTCATGCATGATCATCTCATCTCCCTGCCTGCCTAACAGACCCAGTGCCGATACATGTCGATGTAGAACCGGACAGAGCGTCCAGCCAACATGAGGATGGAGGGATGGAATGGCCGCCTCAAGTGGGGCTTCAGAACCTGATCCCTCTCCCCTGTCTCGAAGTGGATCGTCAGCTGGCACTGCCTCTGAACCTGGTCAGCCTCCACCTGCATGAAGCACTCACAAACAAAACCACGTACATGAGCACAAACAAGGCGCGAGGAGAAAGAAGGCGAGAGAAAAACGTGCACACGTGTGTGTTTACATGCATGTGTGTACCCAGAAAGCCCTGCAGGAAAAAAGAAACACGGGGTTGGGTACAGACAGGTGAGAGGAAAAAGAAGAGAAAGGGAAGTGGAATGCTGGCCTTAAGACAAAACTGGAGACATACAGAGGCACATAGACATACCAGCAAGCCGGAAGGATTCCAACATAGGCGGAGAGACTCGACGGGACACAACAACAAAAAAGAACAAAGCCAGAGAGCAGCAGAATAAAGATCGAGGTCTCCCGGACATAGAGGTAGATAAGGCAGGCAGCCAAGCAGTCAGGGTTTGAGAGAAAGCAGTGTTTTTGGATTCATCTTCTCCCCTGGCCCTTGCAAGCCGACCCGCGCACACACAATACAGGTATTACAGCAAAAGGTGAAAGGAAAAAGTCCCCGAGAGTGCCCTATCCCTCCCTTCCTCCCTCTCCTACCTTTGCCTGGTCAGGGATCTTGTCTGTCTCTGTGTCCTTGACTATGTGGTAGAACTTCTTGAGGAATCGGGGGGCTTCGTTCTTCTGGCGCTTGTAGGCGACCTCGGCCTGTTTTTTTGGGTTGGGGGGGGGGTGAGGGAGGAGGGCGCGCATGAGAGAGAGAGAGAGAGAGAGAGAGAGAGAGAGAGAGAAGATTTTGTTATGATGGATGAACATGCAGATGAGAGGGCGAACAAATATACAAATAGAGAGGGCAAGACAAACGAAAAGACAGGAGCAACTTGCCCGTACAATGACTGAGAGGGACGACGCATCCATAAGAGCAAAACTCCAAATTCCTTTTTTTTCAGTAATCGACAAATGAGAGTCACACACGTGAAACTGAGAAAGGATGTAAAATAGGTCCCCCCTCTCTCTCTGTCTCCTTTCATTCTTAACCACCAGGCCAGGCCCCGACCGACCGACCGACCGACCAAGATCAGATCGAAGACCTTCTTGAGAGTCACCCCGTACTGGTGGTACAGAGCGTCCGAGTCGTTCCTGCACAGAGGGGGGGGGAAATTGAAAGGAAAAGAGCGCAGAGGAAGTCTGGGGGAACGGGGATCGGTGCATGGGCGGATGGGCCAAGAGATCGTCGGGCAACACACGAATCAAAGACAGACTGATAGAGGGGAAAGAAAGAGAAGGACACAGAGAGCAGCTTTGAGCATGTGTTCGTATTTACGACGTCTGTCGAATTATCGATCGTTCGCTCGTTCGTATGTGCGTGCCTTTCATCTGTCTGCCTTTCTGCCTGTCTGCCCCTCCATCTGTGTGTCTGTATCCCTTCTTGGGAACGCCCGAAGGCCTGAAGAAAGGAAATGGAAACAAAGCTGCCGTCCCACCACAAGAAAAAACAAGACGAACCCCCNCCCCCCCCCCCCCCCCACACACACACACACAAACACACCGAGGGTCAGTCCATATTTTGAGAACGGTGTCATCCTCAAAGAAGCTCTTGAGAGAGGAGCCTCCGGTGGGTGCGGTGATTTCAAACACCTTGGGGGGCCTCTCCATCGGCTCTCTCTCTTTTTCCTTCGGTTTCTCTGCTGCTTCCTCAGCAGGCTTCTCTTTGCTCTCTTCGTCCTTCTCTGCGGAGTCCTTTGCCTCCTCACCTTCTTCCTTCTTTTCCTCTTCTTTCTTCTCTTCCTCCCCCTCCTTTTTCTCTTCCGACTCGGCAGGAGGCTTCTCTGTCGCCTCCTTCTCCTCAGTCTTTTCCTTCGCCTCCCCCTCTGCCTCCTCTTTCTTCTCCTCTTCTTTCGGTTTCTCCTCTCCCTCTGCCGCCTCCTCGGCCGGCTTCTCCTTCTCCTTCTCCCCCTCAGCTTCCTTTTCCTTCTCATCCTTCTTCTCTTCCACCTTCTTCGGGGGAGGGGAAGGGGGACGCTTGGGCTGTGCGGCGCCTGTCAGAGCGGCGTACTTGGACGAGAGAAGACATCTGAGATCAATGACGTAGACAGTCTTGGGGTCACTGCCAAGGGAGAGGTTCAGGAAGGAAATACTCCCATGGCGGGAAATGCGCTGTCCCTCAAAACTGCATGCCACCATGGGGTGCAGAAGCTTCTCTCTATCCTCGGGAGAGAGGCCTTCATAGTGGTCATCGGACTTTTTCTCTTTCTCCTTCTCTTTGTCCTTATCCTTCTCTCCTCCCTCTTCCTTCTCCTTCTTCTCTTCCTTTTCCTTCTTCTCCTTCTCCTTCTTCGCGGCCTCGAGGCGCTTCTTTGCGCCTGCCTGCTCTTTCTTCGCAGGAATGACGTAGGCATCGTAGATGGACAGGAAGTTCATTAGGGACGTGTACGAATTGACAAGCACGAGCTTGTTGGCTGCTGCTTTGAATGCCTCAGCATCGGTAGTTTCGTACTCCTTCAAATACCAAAGGATCTCGGGACCTGTTTTCTCTTCCACTTTCTCCGTTTCCTTCTCTTCCTTCTTTTCCCCTTCCTCTTCTGTTTTCTTCTCTTCTTCTTTCTCCTCCTTGTCCTCCCCTGTCTTCTCCTTCGCCTCTTCCTCAGGAGGCTTCTCCTTCTCCTCACCCTCACCTTCACCTTCTTTCTCCTTCTTCTCATCAGTCTTCTCAACGGCGGCAGCCGCGCCTTTTCTGTCCCCCCTATCCCTTCCTGCCTCCCTTCTCAACTTTTCCTTTTCCTTGTCTGCCTCAATCTCATCCTCTCTCTTCTCACGGGACTCCACTGTGAAACCACCGAAGGCAAAGTAGAGAGCAGTGAACAGAGGACCATCTGCAATGCGCTTGTAGGTAAGGTCATCCAGGGATCGGCCCTTGGCGAGACCTGCAGCAGCGACCTTGAGACGGAAAGAGGTGAGTGCCTCGACGATCTTTTTTGCCGTCTCTTTGGCACTCACACTGTCTCCCTCGGGCGCCTTCACCACAGCCTCGACGACTGCACAAAAGAAGGGGTCGGAGGCATCGGACGTCTCCGTGCCTTCCAAAAGGAAGGAGAACAGCTTCCCCGGATCTGCCTTTACTTCCTCTGCCCCCTCTGCCTTCTTCGCCATCCAACCCCCCACAAACATATCTACCCTGCCTGCCTTGGCAGCGGTCAAATCGGAAAGTGCAACAGCAGTGCGTAGAGCAGCAGCATCGGAGCCAGTGTCCTGAGCGAAACCATACAGCTCGGTGGGGGCCGCACGGGCACAAGCACGCTCAGCCACAGAGGTAGCAAGGGCAGTCATGGTAGCCTCTTCCGGGGCAGAGACGGGGGGAGACAGTGCAGAGAGTGCGGAGGATGCGGTCTCGACGGCAAGAGGCACAATCTTTGCCTTCGCGTCGGCAGCGATGGTCTCTGCAATCTCCTCTCCCTCAGGCACAGAAGGAAGGACAGCTTTCCAGGGAAAGCAGACCTCGATGCGGTGCAGGTCCCAGGGACGGTGGGGATATCTGGGTTGGCCCTGGAAGTGCCCCCCTCTTCCCCCCCGACCCCGACCTCTTCCTCGCCCCCCGAACTGATGATGATCATCCATACGCCCCCCCCTGCCTCCCATAGGCCCCCCCCGCCCACCGTGAAAACCCCCGCGCCCCCTTCCCTGATACCCCCCACCCCTGTGGAAAGGCATGTGACCAAACGTCTGCTGATCATAACTGTTTGGGTGATACCCCCCCCCTCGACCTCCATGAAATTGATTGAAACCTTTCCCTCCTCCACGCCCCCGTCCACGTCCACGACCGCCCCACTGCCCCCCGCCCCCTCCACCCTGGTGCCCCCCCTGGCGATTGTCGAACGGAGAGGGCTTGGTGAAGACGCCATTCACGTCCTCGTACTGGCCCTGCTGCCCCTGCGCTGCTTGCTGCTGCTGCCGCTCCCTCGCCTGCATGTGCATCATCTGCTGCTGCACGGCGAACTGCTGCTGAAAGTGGAGGGTCTGCTGGCTGTACATGGAGAAACCCACAGGCTGCTGCGCAACCGCCTGCTGAAACATGGCGGGATTCACCCCCATCTGCTGGAGCATGGAGGGATTCACGTACTGCTGGGGCTGCATTTGCCCACCCTGAGCCTGAGAGTGGCTCTGTGCAGCCTGGGGGTACCCCTGCATTTCCTCGTACGCTTTTCTGCGCGTGTCTGCAAGGAATCAGTAAAAACAGGAGGGGAAAACGTCAGAGAAAGAGCAGGGAGGCAAAAGACTGGGCTGGTCAAGAACAAAGACAGCGCGAGAAAGCGCAGGAAAGAAAAACTGACGTCTCCAAAAAGTCGCTCTGCGAGATGAGGAAGTCAATCACTTGGAGACTCTCTCACTCTCTCTCTTCCCAAAAAGTTCTACCGACGGAGATAGAGAGATCCTCGAAGAAAGGAACCGTCAGACAAACTTTTCTCTCCGATAAGAAGGTTTGAAACACAGGCAGCCAGCTGAAAATAGGGGATCGATGGTGCAAAGGGATCGATTGAGTGCATGGGAGACAGCTTCAGTCTCCCGAAAATCGCGAGAACGCGGACGGTTATTGCAAGGGCCCGGAAAGCGATCGAACTCTGAAATGTCAACGGACACTCACTGCATGACCCGGCCCGGAAAGTCTGAGTCGTACGTGGCCCGGAAAGCGATCATGCTCTCAGCCGGCAGTTCTCGGCGGCCCTCGTCGGTATCTCGTCGGTGTATGTATTCTCAGTTCAACGTTGTACTTCCTCATTCGTTTCATAACCGCTGCTTCACGCAGGCAGTGAGTCTGAACATCTGGTCCTTCTCTGTCGTTTTTTGTGAAAATTTGAACCGCTGTTGTACTTTTCTTTTCCATGCAGAGGGACTCAGACTGACGAGACGGCAACCCGACAAAGAGCTCCTTCCTTCAACATATCCGGTCGAAGAAGGCGGTTCCTCCTCATTTTTTGTATGCCCCTTGAAAAACGTATGAGACAAACAGACAAGGCACGATGGAGAAGACTTCTCGCCTGATCGTGAAGAACATCCCGAAGCACGTGAACGAGAAACGACTGAAAGAACACTTCGAGACCATCGATGTTCAGGTCACAGACTGCCGTATTGCAAAAACTGCGCAGGGAAATACCAGGCAATTTGGATTTCTGGGTAAGTTTCTTTTTCGCGCTTCTCTTTTCCACGCAGCCACAGCGATGATGAACACACCCTCTCCCCATCCTGTTCCTCAGTCTCCGTCTCCTTCTCTGCACTCACACCGACGCAGCGTCTCCTGAAGTCTACACCGTTGTGTTTGTTCGGGTGCATTCTCTCACTCCCCCACTGAGCTGCTTTCCTTCTCAACGCACTCTACGCAGGCTTCAAGGACGAAGCACAGGCAGAGACCGCCTTGAATCACTTCAACCGGACCTTCATTGACACCTCGCGGGTGGAGGTCAACTTTGCATTGCCGCCATCGTCGGAGGTCAGTCAGCGCGGTGCAGACCATAAGAAGGAATGGGAAAAAACGCGAGGCTGGTATGGGAGCATCCGTGCTTCGTCTATTCGGCAGGCTTCAAGGAACAGAAGAGCCTGTAAGAATGTATCAAAACCATCCAGGCATCCAATTATTGACAGACTGTCCAAGCTTTTCTTTCGTTGGTACTGCAGATCATCCGCGACCTGCCTTTTAGTTGAAATGGAGGCCCGCACGGCACCAGACAGCTAGACAAAACTCAGTGGCCGTGACAGGGCCAACTCTCCACAGCCTCCCTCTGATGTCTGTTCGTCTGGCTACTTCTGTCTGTGTGACTCCCCGGTTTGTCCTCTGAAATGATTCATGTGTGTACCCGTTCTGCTGGCTGCTGCAGAAGTTGTCCCGCCCTTGGAGTCGACACTCGAAGGGCTCGTCTGCCCACCAGAAGGCATTTCCGCATTTGTATAAGGAGGGGGAAGGGGAGGAGAAGGAAAAAGAATCGGGGAAGAAAAAAAGGGGAAAGGCAGAGACGGATGAGAGAGACGGAAAGAAAGCCAAGAAAGGAAACGAATTGTTTGACGATCTTTTGGACGTGATGGGGGGGTCAGGACAGCAGCAGGGGGTGAGAAATCGGCAGCGGACAGAGGCTTTAGCTCGGTTAGGAGGGAAGGGAACGTGTGTGATTGAAGAGAAAGTAGATCGAGCAGGGAAAGCAGGAACGTCCTCTACGCGTGTGCACGTCCAATTTGATGACGATGACGATGAGGAGGGGGAGGAGACGGGAGGTGCGGGTGTGAATGATTTTTCAGGTTTGGATGATTTGATGTTGGGCGGTGAGGAGGACGAGGAAGTTTTGCGGAGACGGCAGCGGGAGAAGATCAAGAAGGAAGCAGAGGATGACGACATGGCATGGTTGCAGCGACACAAGGGGGGTGGGGGAGGAAAGGGGGGGGGAGATTCGAGCAAAAATCAGGAAGATTCGGAAGAAGAGGACGAGGACGAGGAAGAGGAGGAAGGGGAAGGCGATGAAAGTGAAGAAGAAGATGAAGAAGTGTCTCCACAAAAGCCAAAGTCTCATCCCCCTTCATCCCCTCCACCGTCCTCTTCATCCCCGAAGAAAGGTTTCGAAAAGAGCAAATCACGCGTCCCTTCTCCCGAGGAGGAAGAGGAGGAGGAGGAAGAGGAGGAGGAGGACGGGGTTGCAGAGAATCTGGCAGACGGGGATGCTGGTGAGACTGCACGTTTGTATTTAACGAATTTGGCTTACAGCTGCTCAGAGGCTGATCTTCGGTCCTTGCTTGCCCCCTTCGGCGAGCTTGTGGAGGTTCATATCAGAAGGAGGGAGGATACAGGGGCGCATAAGGGCAGCGCGTTTGCGCAATTTGTCTTTCCTGAGCACGCACTTGCGGCTCTTTCCCGTCTCCATCTATCCGTGTTCCAAGGAAGATTGCTTCACGTTCGCGGTGCGGCTCCTAAACCCGTGAAGGGACCGGCAATGGAGAAAGTACAGGGGGGTCGATCAAAGGCAAAGAGCTCTTTCAAGAAAGAACAGGAGGAGCGGAGACGAAAGCAGGCAGGGGATGAAAGAAGTTGGAATTTGCTTTTTGTGAGTGCGAACGCTGCAGTAGATTCTGTGGCTGCTTCTCTGGGTGTGGAGAAGAGAGAGCTGATGGACTTGGATTCGGATGCGCTAGCAGTTCGCGTTGCTTTGGGAGAGACGGCAGTGTTAGGTCGTACCCGTGAGTGGTTGCGCAAGGAGGGTATTCGGCTGGACGCCTTTGAAAGGAAAGGTCGGGCTGATAGATTGTCACTCTGCTTTTTTGTTTGTTTCCATCTTTTGGGTGGACAAAGAGGACCACTATTTTGGTCGGGCGGTTGTGGAACAATTGCTCCTCAGCGCAGAAAGAAAACGCAATTGTGTTGGGATACACGAGAGAGTGTGTGCTCAGCAGAAAGATCAACGAAACACCACTATCTGCCTCCTTCGTGTATCGTTCACTTGTAAAAGTCTTGGGGTCTCCCTCAAATAATTCCACATCAATTTGAGAAACGCGCACTCTGCATCCAAAAGACGATGTCTTGAATGGTCGTTTGTCGGTCCCACACGGCAGAATTTCACCCAGTCAGAGATTGCTTCAATTAGTGGCTGACTCTCCGAACAGCAGAGAGAGTTTTCCCAGTGAAGGAACATTCCTCTTTCTCTCTTTCTGTCTGTCTGTCCAACCTCCTTCCTGCAGGTGCAACTCTCTTGACAGCCTCTGCTAGCGCGGAAGAAGGGGGAAAGGCACGCAGCGACGACACCCTCATCGTGAAACACTTGCCTGCACATACGACGTGAGTCGAGTCAGGGGGTAGGAAGCAACGAAGGGGAAAGGGAGTGAAGGCAGGGGCGCTGGTCTGGTTGCTTTCCGTGCTAGTTGTGGGTTACTGACTGTGTAGTTTTGTCTGTCAGTAAATCTTTGCGTCTCCTCGCGGGCTGTCTGTTTGCCTGTGTGTCTGTCTGTCTGCCTACGTGCACGTGTTTCCACCTCTCTTTGTGTCATTATGCAATGATGTCTTTTTCTTTGTACTGCTTCTTCTTCATTTTCGGTCTGTCTGTGGAAAGAGAAAGAGAGAGAGAGAAAGAACACATTTGTTTGGTTTTTGGGAATACGTCTGCCATTTGACCTCGTATCCGGCCGCCCCTTTTTCTGTCAAGTGAGCACAGAGTGGTTGTTTGCTTGGGACGCGTGCTCACTATGCACTTTTCCCCTGAGTAGTAAGGGCAATGCGTTTGTGTGGTACCAGCGTTTTGTTTTCTTCGTCAATTGCGGCTTTGAACGATGGTTCCTTTCCACTTACGTTCTTGCGTATTTGGACGTCACGTCCTCCCCCCAACACTTTTCCCACGATCAGTCTGCTTGACAGGAACACAAAAATATTTCTTTTCTTTGTCATGCACCTTTTGACGCCTCGTGTCTCCCCCCCTGTTGTCTCTCTGTCGATGTCCCTGCCTGTGAGTGAGGCTCCTTTGCGTACCCTGGAAGGGACGTGTCTTTGGAAGCTTTGTCGTTTTCAAGAGGTGATTGAAACAACAGAAGAAATTTTCTCCCTCCTTTCCCCCTTGAATGCAGCGCTGATGACCTCAAGGCCCTCTTCAAACAACATGGCCGCCTGGGTGGGTGCTGCCTCTGTCTTCTTTTTTGCTCTAGCTGTTGTGACACATCGTTTGTTTTCTTTTCTCTCGGTTTCCTTTTCCCACCATGCCTTGCAAGCCCTCTGTGGGTTGATGGAAGAATCGAGTGGTGGTATGGGTGGGTGGGAGCCGTATCGTGCAGTGACTGAATGGCCCGCTGACTGCGTGGAGAAAGAATCTGAATGTCTTCTCTGGCTTGCCCAGTATCCTCTCCCTTTCTGTTCGTTACTCTCTGTTTCCATTTGTTCCTTCATAAATCAAATATTTCTGTCTGATAGTGTTCATTCTTTTCTGTCACGACGGTCTCCTCTCCCATTCGACTTGTCGTCTTTCTATTTTCTCTGTTCTCTGTTTCCAGTCGCTTCAATTGATTCGATTTGTCCGTCCGTGCAGAACAAATCTCCGTTGCCCCCTCGGGAACTTGCGCGGTCGTGCGGTTTGACTCCCCTCCCGCTTGTGACGCGGCCTTCAAGCGACTCGTGTACAGACCCTTCAAGTAAGTGAGTTGGGCTGCATCGTTTGTCTTGGATACTTCTCTGCATGGTCGACTGACTCGCTTAGTCGACGATTTCATTTTTTGTTCTTCTGCATTCTCTGTCATCCTCACGCCCATCCGCGTTTCGCCATTCTGTCTTTGGGCTTTTCCCATCCGCACAAAAATCCCCTGTGTTTGAACAGATAAGGAAGCGAAGAGAAGAAAGAAGACTGCCAGACCGAAAGAGTAACCTGCCCGCAGAGCTTTTTGTCCGTGTCTCCCTCTCCCTTCAGGCTCCCTCCCTTTTTACCAGCTGACTGTGCTAAGAAAAGAGACACCATTTTTGACTCCGTCCTTTGACTCACTCTCTTTTTCGGATTGCCTGCAGAGGAGCCCCCCTCTACCTTGAGCGTGCCCCTGAGGATCTGTACGTGAAGAAGAAACCCCAAGCGGGGAAGGAAAAGGGAAGTAAAGGAAAGGAAGAGAGAGAAGAGGAGGAAGATGACGAAGAGGCTCCCTCTGCTTCCGTTACCAAAACCAGACCGATGGAGGAGGAAGAGGAAGTTGACGAGGAGGAGGACGAGAGTGCCCCCACTCCCGTGTCCCTTTTTGTGAAGAATTTGGCGTTTAAGACGACAGACGAGGCCCTCTCCCGTCTCTTCTCCAAAGCCAAAGGATTCAGGAATGCAGTCGTGATGAAAAAGAAGAAAGCCGCAGTCAAAAAGCAAACCAAAGGGAAAGAAGAGGAGGCAGAGGACGGGGAAGGAGGTCAGTCAGTGAGCCCGAAATCCGAAGAGGAATTTGCGTCATTTCTCTTCGGGGTTCTCTTCTTCCCTGCCGTCTGTCTCCAGATGATTCGCTTGAGAATGACTATCTATCTGCCTTTTTGAACATTTGGTTTTTGGTTCTCGCTGTTCCGGGAATGCGCACTCACCCGTGTGAGGGGACGCGGACTCCTTGTAGGATGAGGATGAGAGTGCGTGTGTATAGACAGAGGTCTGCCTGCTTATCTGTCCACCTGTCTCTCATATCATTCCTCTTCTTCCTGCCCATCTTTTCTTCATCTCTCTCTCTCTCTCTCTCTCTCTGTGTGTGTGTGTATGTGTGTGTGTGTGTGTGCAGAGGAAGCCTCTCTGTCGATGGGTTACGGGTTTGTGGAATTTGACTCCCACGCGAACGCTCGCGGCTGCATGAAGAAGATGCAGGGAGTCGTGCTGGATGGCCATGAACTCGAGCTGAGGGTCTCTGCAAACAGGGGCGGGGGGGCTGTCGCATCTTCTTCTGCCGGAAAAGGAAAAGAGGCAAGCGGCAAGACCAACTTGGTAAAGGCAGGAAAGCAGCAAAATGGAGGGATGGTCGCTATCAAGACCAACAAGCTTCTCGTGCGCAACCTCGCGTTTGAGGCTTCTAAGAAGGATGTCCGTCGCTTGTTCTCTGCCTATGGTCAGTTGGCGGCAGTGCGCATTCCGAAAAAGGCAGACGGCAACGGACGCGGGTTCGCTTTTGTTGACTTTGTCGCGAAGGCGGACGCTGCAACGGCTGCGGAAGCCCTTCAGCACACTCACCTGTATGGGCGTCGTCTTGTGATCGAACCTGCGAGTGAAGACTCAGGACTCTCAACAGAGTCGGCAATGGAGAAAGCGGTCAGTCAGTCTGTCTGTCTGTTTCCCTCCTTCTATGCAGCGCTGCCCTTGATCTCTCTTTCTGCGTGGTGGCATTGCTTTTGTATGAAGAAAACGTCTGGCAGTAAGTTGAGCAAGAGAACGGAGTCGTCCGAGTAGTGAGTCAGAAGAGCAGTCACTGAGACAGTCAGTAGGCAATCGTGTCCAGTTTGTCTCGTTCGTAAGCTGAAGAATCTACTTTTCAGTCCGTCGATCTACTTTTCTGAACTTCTTGCTTTGTCCTTTGTGAAGCAGTTGTCTTTTTATGAGATCCTCTGTTTGCATGTCTGCTCCACTTTCTATTTTACATCAGCAAACGTCAAAGCAAGAAGAATCAAAGAACAAGAGAAAGACAGCATTTGTGTGGAGTGAAGGAGCGATCAACGAGCAAAGAGTCAGGCAAACAAACAGACAGAAAGAAAGAAAGAAAAAAAGAAAGAAAGAAAGAAAGAAAGAAAGACAGCCAGACAGACAGAAGGAAAGACAGACTGACAGACAGACAGACAGACAGACAGACAGAAAGAAAGAAAGAAAGAAAGACAGACAGACAGACAGACAGACACACAGACAGAGAGACAGAAAGAAAGAAAGAAAGAAAGAAAGAAAGAGAGTCAGACAGACAGAAGGAAAGAAAGACAGAGAGACAGACAGACAGACAGACAGAAAGAAAGAAAGACAGACAGACAGACAGACAGACAGAAGGAAAGACAGACAGACAGACAGACAGACAGACAGACAGAAAGAAAGATAGACAAAAAGACAGACAGACAGACAGACAGACAGACAGACAGAAAGAAAGACAGACAGACAGACAGACAGACAGACAGACAGAAGGAAAGACAGACAAAATCTCCCACCGCAGCAGAGGAGTCAGCCGGAGAACGACGAGAAACGGAGTGTTGAGTGTTTGGTCGCATGCTATGTCCTGTAAGACCTTTCTTTCAAACAAAGAGTATTGAAGGACAAGTGTGAATACTCTTGCCCTGCACCGCAGCGAAAGGCGGTAGAGGGAGTTCAGACAGTAACTGAATCCGCAGCGAGGCGGAAGAAGCTCAAACTCGACGCAGCAGGTTGGTCACTCTGGGAAAGAAGTGAAAGAAGTAATGTAACAAAAGCACATCTCCGCCTTGACATATCTCTTTGCATCCGCATCGTAGGCCGCATCTACCTGAATCCGCTCGTTTTTGGTTGCCATGTGGCTGCAAGTCGACACTGTTTTCCTCTCTGCTTTTCTTCGTTCACTGCCTTCCCCCCCCCCCTCTCTCTGTGTGTCTCGCTTTCTCTCTCACTCCTGCATGTGAATGTCTCTGTTTCTTTGCTGGTGAAGACGAACCAAAACATCTCTCTCGTTTCATCAGTCTTTTTTGTGCCTGCAGATGGTGCCAACAGAAAGTTTGAGGACAACATGGATGACTGATCAATTCAATTCATTGATGATCCATTCAGTTGTATTCTTGAAACCTATAGCTGCATGTATGAAAACCACTGTCAACTTTTACTAACTTTAGATTAGAAGTACTACGTCAATGTACATCAAATCTACTAAAAGATTGTTATGAGTTAATTATTAAAAACACGGCTTAGAGATATATAGAGAGACCATTACAGACTAATCTAGAGATTAATTGAATTTAAATGCATTGCTAGTCGTATTGCTGCCGATTAAAACTGATTATAACGATTTACCATTGATTAACATCATTCATTGGGCCTACATTCATGTACATTCACTAACATTCACCATGCAATATTCACCATAATTCACCATTATTAACCCAAATTCATGAACAGTGACCAGCTGTTGTGAGTTTGTGACCATTTGTGACCAGCAGAGCAGTTCAGCTGAAAATAATCCCGGCAGAGTGAGAGTAAGTGAGAGATCATGCGAACCATCACGCGCGCGTATGTGTCTGGCGGCCGGCGGCCGGTCCCGACTGCCGAACCCCCGCTGTCAGAGCGCGCGTGCGTCAAGTGCGCGTGAGTTCCAATGATGGCGCGCGCACTTAATTGCATGGCTCCACCCACGCTCCATGCACCGGCCGCAATATCGGCGACGAAATTATTAATAGGTCGGTCGACTGCCGTCTCCTCAAGTTGCACCGATTTCTTCAGAAACAACCTCCGGCTGACAGATTTAAAAATCTTTCTTCCCTGAAGCCAGCAGATCACATGCCCTCCTGGCTGCAAATATACAGTTTCGTGTGTCAGTGTGCTGTGGTCCACAATTGTTCCTCGTTGTGTGACCGTTTGTCTGTTTTAAGCTTCTTGAATAATTCCTTCTCTCAACATGCAGCAGCAGCAGCAGCAGCCGCAAAACAAAGTCTTCATTGGAACGATTCCCTCCAATGTAACGGAGGATAATCTTCGTTCTGAGCTCGGAAGGTATGGAAGAATCGAGCACGTCTTCTACAGTCAAGACCAAACCATGCAGCAGAGGGGGTGGGGGTTCGTTACTTTCAGCACCCCCCAAGAGGCGATGGCTGCCATTTCTGGTCTTGATGGCAAGCTCCGCTTTCCTGCTTCCATGAAGCCTTGTGAGGTCCGTTTGGCACACTCGAAGCAGGGGGGAGGCGGTGGAGGGGGAGGTGGGCCCCCTGCCCCTGCGCCCAAGTCCTCAAATTGGCAAACCTTCTACACCCCCGAGGGTCATGCCTATTACTACAACAGCATCACACAGCAGACACAGTGGGAGAAGCCTGCAGAGCTCGATCAGCCTATGGGGGGAGGTCCTCGCTTTCCTTCCAACTCTATGGGGGGAGGGGGGGGCCCTGGGGGGAACCAGCCCCAGCAGGAGTTCGGCCCCCCCGGCTCCAACCTTTTCATCTTTCACCTTCCCCCTGAATGGAATGACATGGACCTCATTCAGCATTTCCAGCATTTCGGTTCCATTGTCTCCGCACGTGTGCAGAAGTCCAATGAGGGAGGGGGGAACAGAAACAGAGGGTTTGGATTCGTCTCTTTTGACAACACTACGAGTGCTGCGCAGGCAATTCGTGCGATGAATGGATTTTCTGTCGGGGGGAAGTGGTTGAAGGTTCAGTTGAAGAAGGGGGAGGAGCACTTGACCCCTGCGGACATTGTGAGTGTGCAGAACACGAGGGGCCCCGCACAGGGAGGCCAGGGAGGGCCCCGGCCTATGGGTGGGCAGGCAGGTGGTGCTGGGGGGCCGATGGGGTTCCCAATGCAGGGGGGTGGGCCTATGGCGGGGGGTCCTCAAATGGGCGGCATGGGGCCTGGAATGATGGGTCAGCCGGGGCCGATGGGGGGCATGGGGGCGCCACAGATGGCTCCTCAGATGAATGGGACAGGGCCCGGTGCGCCGCCACAGGGAGCCTTCAACGGGACGGCAGCTGGGCCGGGGTATCCCCAGATGACCGCAGCTGGCGCACAGCCCGGGGCGTACAGAGCAATGTGAAAAGACGGAGTAGAGTAATTGGATGAAGTGGGTCACTGATTGATTGAGTGCATGGAGTGTGTGTGTGTAGAGACATGCAGGAGGGAAAGGGAGGGCGGGGAAATGGAAGGAAGGATGAGTGCCTTGAGATGCCTTCATCGATGGTGCACGTGTCTGCGGGGACGGGTGGGTGGGTGGGTGGGTGGGGAATTTTTTTCGACTTCACAGTGTGGGGGGGAGGCAGGGAGGGGGGGGGAGGAGAGAGGATCCCTATGCGTAGAATGGAATGGAGGTGCAAAGAGGAAAAGAACGGCGAGAGATGGGTATCTCACCTGCCTGCCTGCCTGCCTGTCTGCCTGTCCGTCTGTGACCTGACTGACTGTGCAACGTTGTGACACACTCGTATCTGTTTGTTGTATGGGCGCCCATTGCTCCTCTTCCTCTCCTTTGCATTTGCGACTGTGTGTGTGAGTGTGTTTGTGGTCCCGGGGGGGAGAAGGGAAGGTCTGCGCGCGTGCCTGGATGGTTGGAATGGTTTGGAAGGAGGCATGCATGGGCAGTAGTTTCTTGCGCACGCATGTGTGTGTTTGTCTGTTGTTTGTATGTGCCTACTCTGTTCTGAGGGTGTATGGGTGCGTGTGTGTGCTGTTTGGTTGCTGCCGACAGAAACAGGGGTGGCAAACATCGGGAAAGTGAGTGAGTGTCTAGTTGGTTCCATTTTGATTTAATTGATGCCGATGAAGCTTGAGAATTTTCAATTGCACTAACTGATTGATTGATTGATTGATTGAGTGATTGATTGATTGATGCAAGGATCCGATCCGCAAATGAATGGAATGAATCAGCAGAGAGCAAGGAGGCTCGATTCCCATGCACAGACAGAGACAGAGACAGAGGCGGGGTGAGTGAGCAGATTTGTCGATGCTTGGATGCATTAATTTATCAACGATGAATGAATCGATGAACAAATCAATCAGTAGATGGTAAATGAATGCAGCAGCTCGGCAGGTCTGTCTGACACTGATCGAAAGATTGGGCAAAGAAGAAAAGCATGCATGCATACGTACAGAAGGAAAGAAAGAAAGAAGGTAAGGAAGCCGGCCAGCGCCCTCCCTGACGAGGTGAGGGTATGCCGGGGCCGTCTGTGCACTTGAATGAAAAGAGCATGCATGTGCGTAAGCCTGCAGCATTTCGTTCTGCATGCCTATCTGTCTCTTCCCCCCTCCCTCTCTAATCCCTCCACTCGCCCTTCCACCTCTTTCCCCCTTGTTCGAAAGTTTAAAATCCTCAGCCTCTCAAAATCCGATGACGCTGAGGAGCCTCGTTGTTTTCCTCCTTCGCTTTCTTTCTTCCTTTCTTCGTCTCCTCTCTTATCCATGCATCCATTCATTCATTGATCTTTTCTATCGATTTACCGCGCGGTCCGTCTAACCGGGAGGAGGCAAAGCGGAAAGTGGTAGGGCTCGCCGGGATCGTCTTCTCTTCGATCGTGTGCAGCTAGAAAGAAGGGTTGGTTGATCGGTCGACTTCCAAAGACGGGGGGTGCTCTCGGAAATTAAGGGTGGAGCTGACGGATGGATGGATGAGAAGACGCAAATAGGTTGAGCATTCGACGCTCCTTCATTCGCTCACTCATGAACTGAAATGCATGTCTGGAAGAAAAGAGCGCGCAATCTGTCTGTATGTGCATGCTGAATGAATAGAAGAGAACCCATCAGACAGAGCGGAATCCAGCTTTCTCCCTTCACGTGTGTAAACCAACGATGAGATCGATCGCAGATGAGATGAGTGGGATGAATGTCAAGGGATCGCCAGTCAAAAGACGGTCAAGCACTACCTAGCTCTCTTGAATGTGCTTGGATCAGAGACCGTCTGACTGGCAGAATGCACGGATGGATGCATCATTGCCTGTATGCCCCAATGCATATATCAACAATGACAGAAAGAAACGCGGATGGTCAGCCTACCCGTCACTTGAACGAAGAAATGATCAAATGCATGCGTGCATGCAGAGTGCATCCTCTATACGTACAGCTCAACCGATCAATCGATGCGTGCTTGCATGCATGTGCCGAACCGCAAAATTAACCAGTCGGTACCCGTCTTCGTTCCTGCCTGGCTGCATGAGCCCATGCACTGAGAATTGAACCGTTTCCCTTCTTCCGCTGATGAATCGTGATGATTTGTTGCATAGATTTCCTGCATTATTTGCATATCACTGCAGATAAACGTGTAACTCTTCTCTCTTTAGTTTTTGCTTCAAATTGGATGATTTTACTATATATTTTACTGAATTTTGTCTTCATAATGAAAATTAAAAATTATTATTTTAAATAATTTTAAAAATGCATTTGAATTTGTTTTGAATAATTTTGATTCATCATAACTTTTAAAGTTTCCCTTAATTTTTTAAAAAATTAGCTAAATTTTCAACAGTTTTTTTGGTATATGAAAATTTTTAATTCTGAATATATGTGGATAGGATAGGATTTTTGTTTTGGCTGGGGAATCTATCCAGTCAAACGTCAGATATCGGTTTGCTCAGGAACAGTGAGGAACTTAGACTAGAACTTAGACTGGAAGACGTTCCAAAAATACTAAAACCAGCCTTTTCGAAACTCTATTAGCTTTTAAAGAAGTTTTTTGCGAACCTCTAGCTGTCCAGAGGACCAGAGCTTAAGGGGCGGGCTTCGCCCCCCCCCCCGATGCCTCCTTCTCGGAAAGCGTCACGAGTTTGCCTCCTGAGCTATATTAATATATAGCTTCGCCGAGACCCTGTCCGGGCCCGCCCAGGGTCCCTCCCCGGCCCCCCCCGCCCCGCGCGCGGTATAGAAGCCTGCCATAATCTGCCATAGCCTGCCATGGTCATGCCATGCATGGTCGGACATCAAAAAAGTTTAATTAACGCATGTTGTTTACTATATATATGGAGCGAGCAATGAAGGCAGTGGAAGGTCAAATCTGTTCGCTGGAACTGGTCAGCACACAAATTTGAATTGTTGCCACGCATCCTTTTTGGTCCAGAGGTCGAGTTTGAATGAAGCACACCTGTTGCTTAGACAAGTGACAGACTTGGTGTCTCTACAGTGAACCTCTGAGCGTTGTCCGTGATCTTCCGTGTCAGCGTTCCCATGGGGCTTTCTGTCTGCTCACTGTCGGTGCCTCTTCTACTTATCGGGGTCCAGTGCGTGCAGAGGGCGTTCACGCCTTCTGCTTTCTGGGCCCCCAATTTTTCCAGGAGACAGATCCCGCGCTCCGTTCACAAGACACGGCTGGATGCTGAATCCCGTCGACAACTTGCCGTCTCAAGTCTTCTTGGGCCTCTGTCGGCCGTCTCCATCTGGCGGGCTTCTACTGCCTCTGCGGATGCCGCTGAAAAGGAGGGGACGCGCATGTCTCGGCAGAAGGAGCCGAAAAACCTGGGACCCCGAAGAGACGGCTCCCTAGCTCCCTGCCCGGAGACGCCAAACTGTTACTGCAGCAGCATGCCCGAGAAAGACGTGTCAGTCGAATTCTCTTCAACTGCCCATCCATGAAGTCATTCGGTGAAATGCACAGCACCTGCGCGACGTGTTCTCTCCTTCTCGTGTGCGGGCTCAAGCAACCGCACTTGATTGTGTGCCTGTCCCTCAGTCTGGTCGTCTGCCCTCCCTCCCTGTCTTTCTCTGGGTGGAGTAATGGAGGGGTGTTGCAGGGTGGTGGGTGGGTGGCTGTGTGGACGCGTGTGTGTATGTTCGTGAGTCCGTCAATCTGACTGCATGTCCCTCTCTCCCCCCCTCTGTGTGTGTGTGTGTGCGTGCGCGCGCACGCGCGCGCGCCCGCGTGCGAGAGAGAGAGGGGGGGAGAAAGACAGAGAGAGTGACAGGGAGGGGGGGGGTCGGTTGGTCGGCCTGTCCCCGCTTCTGTTTTTCCATAGCAAAGAAGGGGTCCGCATGAGGTCGTTTCTTTTTGTGTTTCTTTTGAACCGATTGGTCGCTTGCCTGGCTGTCTTTCTTTCTATGCACCACTGTCTCTGCTTGTCTCTGCAACGTCCCCCCTCTTTATCGGAACCGCAGTCCAGAAGTGATCTTTGATGATTGGTCTACCTGTGTGCAGTCACTACTACCCCCCATGGCGCTTCACCGTCTCCCTCGACGACGCTATCAAGGACGTTCACGAGGCAGTCAACGCCTACCCCCAGGCAGGGCAGCAGGGGGTGGATGAGGGGGGGTGGACGATCATCACGGACACACCTCAGTACATATACGTTCAGTATGTCTCGGGAGAAAACGGTTTCATTGACGACTTGGAGCTTCTCGTCATTCCTGCAGGGGAGGATCTCGTGGGGGGGGAGGTGCGGGTGCGGAGTTCCAGTCGAGTGGGGGTGTGGGATTTGGGGGTGAACAGCAAACGACTGAACTGGTATGCAAACCGATTGGGCAAGCTGAAGGTCAGTGTTGAAGTCCGTGGGAAGGCAAAAGGGGGTACCATGGAGCGCTGGCGACAGAGAACAGTGGAAAGGCACCTCTGAATTTGTGTGAATGGACAGCATCAACCTGCAGTACCGACTGTCTCTTTTTTCTTTCTTTCGTGGTTTTTTGTTTCTTTCGTTCATTCCTGCTTGCCTTCTTTCTTTTTTTTGTTCTTTCTTTCTTTTTTCCTTCCTTTTTATTTCTCGGCCTTTTGTCGTGGGTTCTTTCTTTCCGTTTGTTTCACCTGTTGTGTACATGAAAGGAAGAAGGCAAAAGAAAGACGCATGCAGTCTCTGTGGCTGTTTGTTTGTCTTTCTGTCCGTGTTTCTTTGCTAATTTCGGTCGGTTGGTCGGTGAGCCTGTCTGTTCGTCCGTCCGTCTTCCTTCTTTTCCTTTTTCTTCGACCTTCTTCTCTGTCCTTTCTTCCTTCTTCTCTTTGTTTCTCCTCTCCGTCCTTCGAGCCTCTTTTCTCTGAAGACATGCAAGAAAGAAGACATAAAGTTTGTCGAAGTGATCAAGAAGAGGAGAGAACGACCAGCAGAGAATGAAAGGGAGAGGGTCCAGTCTGTCTCCGTCCCTTTCTTCCTATCTGTCTGGAGAGAGGAATCGGGGAAGAGACAGAGAGACAGACGGACCTTGCGGCTGTCTTTCTTTCGCGCTTTCATCGCACTGCTGAGTCTGCCTCTTCCGGGCTTTCGGAAGGAAATTCAGGCTCCATCCTCATAGTGATTGCCCTTTCTGAATGACCCCAGTCTCTCTTAACAGCTCGTTGCCCTGCATGACGAAAGAGAGGGGGCACGTTTCTGTTCCCTTACTCGAGGCATCTCTTTTGCTCCCCCCTTCTAGTAATAGTAAAAGTGTAAGTGTAAGTGTAAGTGTGTGTGTGCGTGTGTGTGACCTGTTTCTCGAGTTGCTCGTCTATTCATCCGTTTGTCTTTCTGCCTCTCTCTCGCACTCTCTGTCTGTCTCTTTCTCTCTCTCTGCAGGGATGGACGGCCTCGACAGTCGACCCCCAGAGCCCCGATGAATTTATGCAAAAGATGAAAAGGGAACAGAGGGAAATAGGGGATCAGGAACAGGTCAGGAAACGTCAAGAGGCGGCATCGAACCAAGCAAAGACGGCAAGGCGCCTCGAGCAAGCATCTGTGGCACAACAACCAAACCCCAACGTGCCGCTGGAGGCTCCCTCTGGTCCCATCGGACCCTCCGGACAGATGGCGTCTTCTTCGACGCCCCTCCCGGCTTCAGGTGAGCTCTCGGATGAGGAAGAGGATGCCCGTCTTGATGAGCTTTTTCGACAGAAAGGGGCCGAGCTAACCATGCCACGCCCTTTGGCCATCGGGATTCGAAACGGAAAGTTCATTGTTGACCGCTTCGCCCCCATCCCGGGTGAAGAAGACCCAGGCGACTATTTTCTGCCAGCGTCAGAAAGGCGGACTCAGGAGGAATGGGATGGGAAGGCTGCGGGTGAGATGTCGAGAGAATTTCAGCCGCGCGCCCTGACCATGGAGGACATCAAGGGGCAAGCGCAGGCAAACAAGTTTTTGCGACTGAACCCTGAGTCGATGAAGTCACTGAAGAAAGCTGCAAGTGGAAAGACTGACGTTATTTTAGATGAGGCAACGAAGAGAGCAAAAAGCCAAAACGCTCTTAAGATTCTTCGTGGAGAAAGATAAGAATCCAGTCACACTGCCATTGTCACAGCTTTTGCAACTTGAAGTAGATAAAAAAATATTTAAAATATATAGACATGCTGCTTAATACCTATTTAAAAGTTCAAACTATGTTGTCACTCTTTCAAAGTAACTACCTGAATGTATTACATGAACAGAAACATTTAATTGTCTTACTGCTATTAATTATCCTAAAACGAATATATAAAATCTTTGACCCGGCGGATGTAGTTCTACAATAGTAAAATTCCCGCCCTTGATAGGATAGCTAGGAGCCTAGCTAGGAGCTAGGATAGGAGTAGTCTGAAAATCGATCTATAGTTACTACTATATATAGTTGTATGGTAAAATTTGATTGAATTGATTCTCAGATCATTCTCTCTATACAGCTAGATTTGATTCGATTTATACTATGAGTATGACTATATGACGCGCTATCGTCATGTATATCTACTGGCAGAGCTAGCTGGATACTTCCAATGTTAGGCACGGAAAAGTTATTATTTTCTAGGATGCCACGCTATACTGCCTATTCGATTTATACACAAGTAAGTACGTATAGATGCCTGAGTATTTGTAACTCGACGTTTTACCAATCAACTTGAATTAACTCCGAGTCAAAACGTCGTTAAAAGCGATCAAATAATGCAACTGATTTTCATATTTATAAAAATTGATGTCTCTACATGTTTCACAGCCACTTTTAATAAGCAAGTAGATAAGCAACTGATCAGCAGGAATTAATTGAAAAATTCAAGAATAAATGAGAATAACTAAACTTTTTATTACAAATTTAAATCATCATCAGAATAAACCTGTCAACTATAATTTTTGACTTTATACCACATACCTCCACTGATCATATTATTTATCGATGTCAATCTCTGGAACTCAATTAGCTAGTCACTTAGTCGTCATCGCTACCCGCCTCTTCTCTCGTCTCCCCGGGTTCCAGATCTATGACTTGATAACCCTTCCCTTTTTTGCTCCCACCCCTGCCTGGCCCACCCCCGTTCCTTCCCGGGGGCACATCCACCCGCGTGCGTCCCCTTCCCCCCTCTCCACCCTCATCTGCATCCGCAACCCGTCTCCTCGGAGGGCGCAGGCACTTCAAGAAGGGGCACATAACTTGTAGGCAACAACAGAACTTGTTCAATTGTTCACTGCATGTAGCACAGCAACCTTCTCCGTCCCTCTCACCTGCACTCCCAGGCACTCTCCGTCGGTGCTCCTGCCTCCTGAGATGAAAAAGGATTGCAGTCCAGATGAAACACTGCAGAATGAAGAACAGCTCCGCGACCAGGGTCAGCAACGCGAAAGGGTAGAGAGACGAGTGCCCCACAACAAGGGAAGGACGGCCCTGCCGCGCCCGGTCTACAGAGGGACTCTTCTGCGTGAAGGTGAAAAGGGGAGGGGGGGGGAGCGGGAAATCGATACGGCATACAGATAATATGCATTATCGTTCTCTCCACTCCGTTTCTTCAGTCGGGGCCTTCATACCATTTCGAGCATGCTTGTCTCTCTCTCTCTCTGTGTGTGTGTGTGTGTGTGTGTGTGTGCGTGTGTGTATGTGTCAGTCTGTACAGGTCAACCAGGCCACTCAGAGTCCCGTTCGTCAATTTTCGCGGCGTGTCTCCTTCCACGCAGTCGCATATCTCGCCTCACTCTCTCCCCTTCTCACTACGCCACTGAAGCTGCCGTTTGTCTTTGTCTCTCTGCCTTCCACCACACACCATAAACCCTTCTCAGCTCACTTGTGCCTCAAGAAGAAAGAGGTTCTCCCACCGTCCCATCGCATCCAAAGCCCTTCCGCAGAGTCCGGCTGAAGGCGATCGTGGGTAGAGCTGCAAGAGGGGGGACAGGGAGCCGGAGCCACCATATGCCTCTTCTCTTCTGTTACATTCACTTCTGTGGAACAGATCGGATGTCAAGCCGAAGAAGAAAGACAAACATTTCAACGAAGGAAGAGGAGACCCTGCCACAGAAGCCGAGGCGCAACGCGGCAACAACGAAAGCAGACGAGAACAGAAAGACGCACGGGTAAAAGGAAAGAAACAGAGGGGGCGTGAGCACAGGCAGACCAGAAAAACAAAGCGAAGACGGCTTGACTGGCAAAAATGAACAAACACAAAGCTAAAGAAACAAAGCGACCCTCCCCCCCCCTCTGTGTGTGTGTGTGTGTTTGTGTGACTTGACGTGCACGCATGCAACATGCTTGCGAGAACGGTAAGACAACAAACTCCTCCGCAGACCCACCGGGTTGTGAGAAGA
Organism: Chromera velia; assembly: GCA_018398765.1. NCBI lineage: Eukaryota > Chromeraceae > Chromera > Chromera velia. The sequence continues at coordinate 33,813 of JAHBMJ010001672.1, forward strand.
GGTATCCGGAGAGACTGCTTTTGTCAATTGACAGAGACACCCTCCCTCCCGTCTCTCGCTCTCCGTCTCCTCATTCGTCTCCACCCCTCCACCAGGCAGCACGCACACCGCAACACGCGCCCCTGTGTCTCCCTCCTGAGCCCACCCCACGTCATCTTTCGGTAGTGTCACCAGGGGTGTTGGCGTTCCTTCATTCTCCTCAAGTGCCGCGGGGTCGGGTATGGCTTCTGCTCTCAGGAGAGGGGGCACGACTACATGGAACCTCGAGAGGCCCCGTCTCCTCACTGCAGGAACCTCAAAGAAGATCTGCAGATCGAAACAAACGGACACGGGAAGGGAAAGCAAACAAAAGATCAGCAATTTGAGAGACAGCTATGATGTTCGACAGGATCAGAGAAGGCAGGAGGAGATGAAGGACCGTTCGCAAATGGTACCGCAAAGAAGAGCAGCAAAGTCGGGACTGTAATGTTGTGAGGAAGATTTCAGGAGAGCAGGAAGGAGCGTGACCAACACCTTTTATTGACGACATCACACTGTCGAGGGCAAAGGCTGAACCACTAGCAGGGGAAGACAGACAGATGCAGAGAAGCAAAAAAAAAGCAAAAATGACAAAAGTGCAGTCGGACCACCAGAAAGAGGCATTCTCACTTGAAATTTCTTGCCTTGCTGAAAGGAAAGCTGCGCAACTTGGAAAAAAAGATACAGTCGAAAGTTCTCCTCCCTTCTCCCGCCCTCTTTTTGAGCATGCGTGCGCGGGTATGTTCGTTGGGTACTTTTTGTGTGTGCGTACGCGTGTGGCGTTCTGTCCTGTCGGTCTTTGTCTGCCTTCGTTCGAGACATGGACTGACCGAGGGGAGTCCCGTGACTCCTGCACTCGTGGCGTTTCCTTCAGGGTTGTACCCGAGGTCTATCCGCACATCCAGCTGTGTCCATTAATGAATCATCAGAAGGAAACAGAAGGAAGGGGAAAGGCAGTCGGGTCAAAGGGGGAACAGACGCAAAAAGAAAGCCAGCCGCTTGTTCTTGAGCCAATTTTCGGGACAGTCAAAGAGCAACAGAAACCCCCGCAAGCAAAGCGGTCGGCAGAGACAGACAATCAGAAAACTGTCTCTCTCTTCCTCTCATACACCCAGCCAGCCAAAGGTACTCTAAAAAAACGAGAGAGAGAAAGAGAGAAAGAGAGAGAGAGAGAGAGAGAGAGAGAGAGACGGCGGAATGAATCGAAACAGAACAAAACAAAAAGAGACCAACCGACCGCATTTCCCGAGGCATCAAAGACGAAAGCCGACCACGCAGTCGGCAGTTTCTCCTGTCCTGTTTCTGCCTCTGCTTCTGAAGGCGAAGGAGAAGGAGACGAGGGACCGGCCTCAGGATCCAGCCCTCGTCGCTTACTTGTTTGAAGCTGCCTTTCTTCCCCCCCTTCTCTCTGTCGCAAAGACTCCAGAGACGGGCTAGACAGAGAAGCATCTGTCTCCAGAAGGCTCCTCTCGACTGCTTCCTCTTCGTCATGATGAGGAAGGGGGGCAGATTGAGTTCCTTTCTTCTGCTCTTCTTCTGCGTAATGGCCGGGAAAAAAGAAGGACGGGACGTTGGGAAGACCATGCTGAGGAAAGTGTCTGTTCTGCTCTATCCACGACAACCCTCTCTCTTCCCTGACCTCTTCCGAGACGGCAGTTAGGTGACGCAGTCTGCCTGCCTCTTCTTCTCCCACTTCTCCTTCTTCGCTCAACAAATGCGTGGGGGTGGTAGAGGGGGGGGCGTCATAGGGTGGCAAAGAGAAGTACCGGCTTCCCGCGAATGGAAAGACGAAGCTTTTCTGAGGCTTCAAGTCATCCAGTGTGGGTTCGTGAACGTCAGGAGGCGGGTTGCCCTCAGTAGTCAGAATGTGGGCAGTCCGGGGAGAGAGCAGGGGGGGCAGAAGGGGGCCTGCATGAACGAACGGAAGGGAAAACGAGGAGAGCAGGCGGTCGAGAAACACATACGCAATCGATGGAATGAAAAGAGACGCACCGAAGGAAAAACGTTTCCCAATATACACAGACATATACACACGTACGGACATCCTTCCAAAGGGACCCCCTCACATAAAATGAGAGAGGGGAAAGAGAACGACAGAAGAAGTTCAGGAAAGATCAAAAAGTGACAGCGAGAGAGGAGCCGACTTTGACACCGAATGAGTAAAAAGCAAAGCAAACTCTCTTCAAAAAAGCCGGACCGACCGCTGATCACGACTGTCATTTTGTCCCCCGACACGTCAGACATGCCACTGCAAAAAACAAAAAATGAAGCGAATGGAGGAGGAGGAAACACATTTCATCTAAGTGTCAGATTCATCGACACTGTAATGAAATTACAGACAGACGGTGCCTACATTCATTTCTTTTTAATGCCTTTCTGAGACCTTTCGCTGGACTGAGAAACACTTCAGTGAGAATGCTGCCAGCTCTCTGTGCTCTCACTTCCTCCTCTCTCTCCCTCTCCTGCCTCCTACGTAGGTTTTGACTGCGTCTTTTTTGTGCAGCTGGGAGGGGAACAATACTAAAGAAAAAAGGATGTCGTTGCGGGATGCAATTCTCCCAATCTGAGAGAGTAGCCGTACGTCTCTGATCTCTTCTTCACGGATCCAACCGCCATGAGTTCGGCCTCTGTGACTCACAAGTGACTCGAAGGACCACGCACAAGCAACAGAGCAGAAGGAATGAACTGACACGTATGTTCACATTGTGTAAGAAAAAGAGAAGATTCAAATGAAAAATGACCCTTTCGTGACCACATTGCACGCAGGCTAAGAATTCCCACGGCACTAACCTATTAGCCACAGTGACAGTAATGATTCTGGAGGCACTCAGGATCGTCGCGTGCGAGGCAGCCACGTCTCGCGCAAATTCCTCGCTTTTCTCAAACGTCTGCATACAGGCACACATGGACAGACAGAGGCACACAAAGCCGATGCACCCGTGCACTGACCGACGCTCTCTTTTCCGCCCCCTTCTTGCCGACAAAACCACGCACGCACATACACACCTACACCTACACTTACACCTTATTTCACCAAAATTCCTGATGCTCTTCTTCCCTCTTCTCCTGACCTCATCAAGTTGTTTTTTGAATTCCAAAACCGATACGGGAATGTGAAAGTCGTCCCATTGCACGGAGTCACTCGGCGGGACAACGGAAGCTGCCTCAGAGTCAAGCCTGCACACACACACACACACACACACACACACACACACAAGAGAGAGAGAGAGAGAGAACAGAGAGATAGAGATGAGGAAAGGCGGGGGAGGCCGTCCAAAATGTACATGACAAGATTGGTTGCAGGTGGGTGATACACGTGTGGAAGTTTTGGAGAAGAACCGAGTAGATGATGACAAATCTCCGTGGGAAAGAAGGGAAAAGATTCAAAAGGTGAAAGAAACGCTTGAAAGAGAACGACTGCCCACCTTCTCCCGGCTGGTTTCTCTCCAGGTCCTCCGGCTTTCTCCTCTTCCTGTTTCGCCTCTGCCAGCTGTTTCCCTTGTGTGTCCTGACTATGCCACCTCCACTGTGCAGATAGCTCCGGGCCTGTAAAGAGAGAGACAAAGGAGCAGACGGGGTAGTCGAATGCGTGTTTGAGTGAAGACACGGAAACTGTCTCAAGAGGGCCCTAAAGAGCAGCAGAGAGAAACCAACATTGGGGTCTGGCAAGGGCAGGCATCGATTAGAGGAAGAAGAATGAAAAAGGAGTATCGAATCTTTTGAGCGACCAACCTGCTTTCATGACCACAGTCAGAGTTCGAGGGTAGTTCCTGCTGTTAATTCCTGCATGCGTGAAGGGGCGACTGAGTGATTCCACAACAGCCATGCAACGCAAATGTTCACTCTGTGCTGACACACAGGGGCAGAAGCAGGGAGAGAATCACAGACAAAGAAAGAAGCGGAGAGGCAAACCAAAAAGAAGAGAGAAAGAAAAAATCCGAAGACTCTGAAGATGACCGTCCGGCTTGGGATGGGACAGGTGACTCTATTCAAAAAGAACGGAATGAAACAGAACCAAAGAAAAGGAGGGGAGAGAAGCGTGAGCAATAGGTGATGAGAGACAGACACGCATTTTGACTTGAGATGGACAGAGGGACGTGCCGACAGACGCACAGACAACCCACGCAAATAACCAACCGACCGACCTGGTATTTCGGATGCAGGCGGATAGAACTCGTACTGTTCCGGTCCGACTTCGGGTGACATGGCGATGATGTTGTGTGCAGTGTAGAACCAGTCATCGGCTGCGATTATTGATTTTTGTTTGTACAATAAACAGGAGTGTTCATTTAATGGAAGCAGAGGGGGAGGAAAGGAAAGGATCGTTGCGAAACAAAGATGTGCTTTCTTTCTTTCATTCATTCATGCAATCAATGCATGGGCCTTTCTCTGAAAGAGAAAGAAAAGAAGCGCAGAAGCAAACACGGAGACAGAGAGAGAAAGGGATGGTGGAGAGAGAAGGGGGGTAGATGGCAAAGAAAAAGCAGACCCACGAAAAAACAAATGGAGCGGAAACTCAAACCGGCCCAAGCATATCACTCACTCACTCCCTCACTCAGTCACTCATTCGGTCACTCCCTTACTCACATTCCCCCGAGGCTGTGTATTTGAGAATAGGGATGTTGAACGCTCTCTCGAAGTAGGTGGTCTCGAGGACACTGCACTCACTCATCCACATGCATCCAGACTTCAGAGACTTACGCTTGACATTCCCTCCATGGAATTGTGAGGAAAACGAAGCCGTCCGCTCATCATCCAGTGAAGGAAGAGTATAATGGCACAGAAAGCGGCTTGAAAGAAACAGACACGGAAACAAGGGAAGAGTTCAACCATCCCCACAGAGAGACAAAAAGGCAGACAAGAGGAGATGTGCGTCTAGACACGAACATCCAGATCCCCCCCCCTCCCTTCTCTATTCATCCACCCCCACCCCAAAAGACCTTCCAAGCTCGTCGTAGATGGCAGCAGCTTCAGGTTCCAGGGGCTCGGTCTTGGCCCAGTTCAAGGGGTGTGTCCAGAAGCCTGCAGTCAGTGTACCGGGCACAGAGATGCAGGAAGACAGAAAGAGAGAGAGAGAGAGAGAGAGAGACAGACAGACAGACAAGCACATACGTACTGGTGGACTGACAGAGCGGCAGGCACGAAACGTCATACAAACATGGGAAAAGGAAAAACAGGAAGCTGGAAAGGAAGGCGCGAAGGAAAGGAGGTCCGCGAGGAAGGGAAGGGGCAGAGTGAAGAGAGGAAGCTAGAAGTGTCCACCGGATTGCATGAGTAGAGTTCGTTCGTTTGTTCTTGAAGTGCTGAGGAAATGAAGGAAAGGAAAGGAAACTTGATGCAAGCTGTTCTTGAAGTGCTGAGGAAATGAAGGAAAGGAAAGGAAACTTGATGCAAGCTGTTCTTGAAGTGCTGAGGAAATTAAGGAAAGGAAAGGAAACTTGATGCAAGCAAGTACAGCGGTGTTCCCTGCCTTGTTTGCTTGCTTGCATTCATGCCGCCTGTTGTCCTCGCTCCTTCTTGACACAACTAGGGAAGAATGCTGAGTAGAACTGCTCACATAACAAGAGCATATCCGCAAAGAGGCTAAAAGAGAAAGGGGGACACAGACTCAGGAACAAAAAAGTACGCAGACCGGGAGGAAAAACGGCAGGATAAGCTGGTATGCACGCACATGTGCACACACAGGCAACAAGGCAACAAAGCTCTCGTACCTCCGTACGCATGGAAGTTGACTGCCGCTTTGATGTTTTTTCCCTCTCCCTCCACCAGCCTCTTCAGAGCTTGCGTCTCGGGCTCGCTGAACGGTTTGTCTCCGGGGTATTCTTGGGGCTCGCATCTGAGGGGGGGTGGAGAGAGAGAGAGAGAGAGAGAGAGAAAGAAAGAGAGTCATAGGGGAACTTTCATAGGAGACAGGCAAGAAGGAGAAGACAATTGACAGTGAGTGTGAAGAAGGAAGGATAATTGGGGTCTTAAAAACTGAAGCCGGTCGAAGTTTTGTGGCCCGGCGCACTTCTAGGCATTGTTTGACAGAGGAAACTTTCCCCTGCGCTTGGAAGAGATGGATGAAGGAAGCTGAAAGGTCCGCAAGACACAACAAATATGAAAAGGGAGAGGGAACGGCAAAGTCTATCAAGAAGGAAAAAGTCGAAAAGTCGTGCGAGGAGATGAACAAAGAAAACGACTGACGGATTTGTTGGCTTAGGCGACCACTTGGTGGGATAATTTCTGTTCAAGTCCACTCCCGACAACAACGTGTTCGCTGCACAAGTCGGTCTTCTATTCTTTCGAATCTCCCACCCATCTCTCATTCCCTGCTTTAACCCTAGTTCTTCAATGGCTACGTAGCCGTCCGGGTTGACGTACGGAATCAGATAGATGTCCCTATGGTGCAAAAGATAGTTTTCCAGCTGGAAACCGCGCTTCGCATTCTCAAGTAACTTTCCCACAAAATACAGAGGTACAGTGGTACTCGCAGGCTCTCGGGCGTGGTGTTCGCCTGTGATCATCACTTGGGGCTTTCCGGCATCTGGCTTGTCACAGAGTTTATTTTTAGACACGCAAATTCGGTATGCAGGGATGTCTCGGCCCTCCACAGAGGACCCGAAGTCGGGAATTTTTTGGATCCAGTCGGGGAATGCGTCGAGGAATTTGTCCATTAGGGCCGTGCCTTCGGTGAGTGTGGGGAAACTCCGGAGACTGCCTGTGGAGAGACTTTCCTCCCAGCCGTCTCCTAAATCTGCTCCATCGATTCGGGGTTGAAGAAACAGGAGAGAACAGAGAAGGCAGAGAATTGCCTTCCTCATCGACGGATCAAAGAGAGAGAAGGATCTCTCCGTTTTTCCCGTCATTCTGCCGCGTCCAATCTGATCTCTTTTGTGCTCTTTCTTTTTGGCCCACCTCAATCAAGGCCTGTCCCGCAAAACAACCGAAGGTCGTCTGAAGCCAGGAATTGCTCAGAGGTTCTGCCTATCTGCCAATCGCTCACCAGCAGTTCAAGGGATCGAAGGCTACATGAACGCAGGGTAGCACCAGAGAAAAGAAGGGAAAGTGCTTCACGAATTTACCCTGCATTGAATGTTAGATACGGGCTCGTGGATCTGGCATGATCTGGCTCCCCGAAATGCACGCCGATCGACGCGCGCGTAGACGGCTCGCGCCGCGAGGGCCCCCGGCCCCGCGGGCGGCGCGCGCGGCAGGGGGCCGCGCGCGATCGATCGAGTATATATGCGCGCGCGCGCGGCGCGCCGCCTCCGCAACATATCTATGACACACATGCATGCGCACGCATGCATGCATGCGCATTGTATGCGCATTAATTGATCGATACGACGGTCAGATTCAACAGTCAGAAAAGGGTGAGAGTCACTGCGTAGCTAGCCTTAATTGTCCAGGTCAGCGTTGGACAGACTTCAACGAAACTCCAGCTCCTCGTATCGCTGCATGTGTGGTGGAGTTGTTTTCTTCACTCGATCTGTCGGGAGATTGAACAACTTCATCGTAGTTTTTTTCCTGGAGTATATACGCATACGTATCGGTTGCACTTTATGTATCAGGATTTTACTCTGATGTGAGGATCGTTCAGAAGGTTTGTCTGCTCGCTAGAGCCGCCAGTCAATCCACTCTTTTTTGTTTTGCCGTTTTCCGTTCGGCACACAGACGAGAGAAGAAACGGAGAGGATGAAAGCCCCTCCCGGCAACACATCCCGACTTCCCATGCAGAAAAGGGGAACGAACGAAACCGTCTACCACCCCTTTGAGAGCGGATCCCCCGAAGAAAGATGACTGCCAGGGTCACGCTCATCCTCCGCAAACACAGAGACCTTGACTTTGACCTTCCATGGAAAGTACTCCTACCAGACTGTCCCGTGCGTGCAGAGTTCTCTGAATCTGTTAACATGCTTACTAGCATGCTTACTCACCCCTGCTCATCTGATGACGAAGCGAAAGACAGAGAGGACCATTTGTTCTGTGTTCCTGATCTCAGGAGGAGAGAGCAGAAGACCCACATAGTTGTAGAAGGCGAGGGAAAACAAAACGCCCCCATAGCAACCTACGCACCACTCCTGCTTTATCACCTGCGAGGAGCAAGAGAAGATCTTCTCGACGCGCTGCTCCTGATTGGAACCTCCAATTCCGTCAGTCAGTCATCCTGCATGTCGGCCTGAAGCTTCTCAAAGAATCAATGTGCCACTTAGTTGAATGGTAGGAAAACGCACACCCAGCTGAAGAGCGGGAACAGAAGAGAGCAGCAGCGAATAGGTGTCCATTCAAAATTTAGAGCTACAGAATAAATGTCAACATGTTCCTTTTTTCCCCTTTTTGCCTTTTTCCCTCCCTTACAAACTCAATCCGCACTTCTTTTTTGCACACACACACAGACACACACACACACACACACACACACACACACATACACACATACACACACACATACACACACACACAGAGAGAGAGAGAGAGAGAGAGAGAAAGTAGAAGTTGCTTGTGCGCACTACACGCACGTGTGCCTCATACCTCCATGCTCACTCTTCTCTCTGTCCATTTCCTTCCCCCTTGTCCATCTACGTTTGCTTTATTACAGTACGGGGGAGTGGAGCTTTTGTTGCCTCCTTCAAGGATCCTTTCCATCACTCCTCACCTCACCTGTATCATCTCACAAAGCACTGAAATGTCGATAAGTCTTTTGAAAACAAGAAGGGCACCCCTTCTTTCTCAGTACGGTCCCGCATTTCTTAAGGTTCGCGCGGCATGCACTCACGACCGATTGTGTTCTTCTCTATTCTTTTCCTCTGTGGAGGTTTCGGGAAAGGGAGGGGACATAGCAGTGCGAGAACATGAGGAGGAGGCAGAGACGGTGGGGGGAAAAATAAAGGCGGCACTGCGTTCGATTTTGGACATTCTCTTTGAGGGAGAAGAGGACGGTGGAGACGAGGAAGAAAACGTGGATTTCCCCTCTGTGCTCAAGAAACCGATCAGCTGCATGTAGCGGCGGGTCAACGCTGATCCCAATGGGCCCTCCGCCCATCCTCCACCGCCCCCGAGTGCGCTCCACCGACAGGGCATTCACGCAAACAGCGTCACACACCAAATGCCGTCAGAGCACGAGTGCGTTCTGCAGGCGTATGTGCCTCCCTTGTCTGCAGAAGAGGAGCGGGAGCTTTCCTCCATCCGCCCGTTGCCCGGGTACTGGACGCGCGCCGCTGCCTCAATTCCGAGGCAGCCGCCCCCTCCGTTCGAGTTCATTGACGACACCGAGGGCGTTGCAAGGGGCAAGTCGACTGTGGGGTTGAGTTTCACATCCTTGTCCTTGCCCTCGGAAGCCGTCCCCCGTCTTTTGGGAAAGAAGGCCCCCCTGGGATCTGCAATCAGGGAGCTTGAAAACGAGACCGGTAGGTTGGTGGGAAGAATATATGACTTTTCGTTCTTTGTTTTTTGTATCTAATTCAGAGACGCGACCGACCAAAAACTATCAAACAGCTTGATTAGACAGAGTAGAAACTCAAAACAACAGAATGGCAGGGAGAAACTTTTAAGACCAGAAGGCAAAAAAAGGCAAAAGGCAAGGCGAAATACGAAAACATGACGAGCCGTAGATCGTTGCATAAAAACTGCACGAGAAGAGGGACGCGGAAGATTAGAACTTTCTTCACCGAATTCTCTCCTGTTCTGTTCTTGTTCTTGCACACCAACTCATTTATTAAATTTTGGCGGGCTCATGTGCTGAAATGACAGATTTGCTTTTTTGTACAATTTTTGTGTTCCCTCGCTTGTGCGCATTTCGTTTTTCGTCTCTCCGGTTATTAGCTTTCTTTTTCTCCCTCTGATTTATTTTCTTTTCTTTTCTGCAGGCGCGTTCTTCGCGTTCTGTGGAGACAAATACAGATCCTCTCTTTCATTTCTTTTCTTTTCTGCAGGCGCGTTCTTCGCGTTCTGTGGAGATAAATACAGATCCTCTCTTTCATTTCTTTTCTTTTCTGCAGGCGCGTTTTTCGCATTCTGTGGAGACAAATACAGATCCTCTCTTTCATTTCTTTTCTTTTCTGCAGGCGCGTTCTTCGCGTTCTGTGGAGACAAATACAGATCCTCTCTTTCATTTCTTTTCTTGTCTGCAGGCGCGTTCTTCGCGTTCTGTAGAGACAAATACAGATCCTCTCTTTCATTTCTTTTCTTTTCTGCAGGCGCGTTCTTCGCGTTCTGTACGTGGAGACAAATACAGATCCTCTCTTTCATTTCTTTTCTTTTCTGCAGGCGCGTTCTTCGCGTTCTGTATGTGGAGACAAATACAGATCCCCTCTTTCATTTCTTTTCTTTTCTGCAGGCGCGTTCTTCGCGTTCTGTGGAGACAAATACAGATCTTCTCTTCCATTTCTTTTCTTTTCTGCAGGCGCGTTCTTCGCGTTCTGTATGTAGAGACAAATAGAGATCCTCTCTTTCATTTCTTTTCTTTTCTGCAGGCGCGTTCTTCGCGTTCTGTACGTGGAGACAAATACAGATCCTCTCTTTCATTTCTTTTCTTTTCTGCAGGCGCGTTCTTCGCGTTCTGTGGAGATAAATACAGATCCTCTCTTTCATTTCTTTTCTTTTCTGCAGGCGCGTTCTTCGCGTTCTGTGGAGACAAATACAGATCCTCTCTTTCATTTCTTTTCTTTTCTGCAGGCCCGTTCTTCGCATTCTGTGGAGACAAATACAGATCCTCTCTTTCATTTCTTTTCTTTTCTGCAGGCGCGTTCTTCGCATTCTGTGGAGACAAATACAGATCCTCTCTTTCATTTCTTTTCTTTTCTGCAGGCGCGTTCTTCACGTTCTGTGGAGACAAACACAGATCCCACGGCAGCAAATCCGTCAGTGAGCGTTCGTTCAGGCAGAAAGAATTAAGGAAAGAATGAAGAGAAGAGACTGTCTCCCTCGTGCACATGGATGGATCGATGGACTGACATAAAGAGAGAGAGATGCATAGAACGGAACAGGGATCAAGAGAGTCGAGATGTCCCTCTTCTGTTTTTTGTTCATTGTCGTTCTTTCTCGTTTCTGCACAGTCTTCCTGCTCCCTACACTCCTGTCCGACGGCACTGTGCAAGAAAAAAGGAAGAAAGGCGACGCCGCCCGACACCTCCAGTCGGAGAGATGCGCCTCGATAGATGGGCATTCTCCATCATGTGACATGCCCGCATAACAACACAACTGCCTCACCCACCCCCACACAAAAATACTTCTTGTAGGTGACCATCAGTGGAGACCACTCCGCAGTCGAAAAAGCGACTGTGCCTATGATGCGAAAGCTGTAAGAGTGGGAAATCAAACCTGCAAAAAGCACAGCTGGGCAGGTAGGTGCTCTTTCTTGCTTTCTTGCTTTCTCTCTCTCTTTCTCCCCCCCCCC
>JAHBMJ010001672.1:51994-109278 GCA_018398765.1 Chromera velia
CCCCCCCCCCCTAGTACTCTCTACCGTCTTCTGTTGGCCTGTCTGTCTGTCTGTCTGTCTGTCTGCCCGTCCGTCTTTTTTTCTCTCTTCCTTTCTCTCTCTCTCTCTCTCTCTCTCTCTCTCGATCCCAGTCTTTTCGCTTGTCTCCCTATCAGTCAGTCTATCTGCCTGTCCTTCGTTAAAAAAAGAAAAAAAAGGAACGGAAGAAAATTGTACTGTCTTTTTCTTTTGCCCATGCACCCTTCTTCGATTTCGCTTCGTTGGTTTTGTGACTTCTTATTCTCCCTCTCAGCATTGCAAACAGACACACAGAAAGGCAAGACAAAGGAACAGGTGGACACGTATGAATATAGACAAAAAAAGAAAAAAACACACACCGTGTGCGAAATGAACAACAGAGAACCGCCCAGAAACAAACGTCGACCCAGATTCTTTCGAGAAAAGGAAAAAGCAAACAGGGAGGGGGGCCTTGTGGAATCACGCTTGCTTCTCCCAGACCCCCCTTGCTCTCCCTCCCCAACAAAGTCAACTTCGATCACAGTCCTTCCGAATTGATTTTCCTTCCTTGTCTTCTTCATCACTCACCGTAACGAGATGAAGATTGAGAGAAACGCCAAAACAACCACAGGAAGCAGTCCATATCCTGCAAGCAGGCAGGCCAACAGAGAGAAAGGAAGAAAGCAGCAAAGTTCCATCCCTCAAAAACAGCAAATCACTCTATCACTCCATTCGTCTACCAGTCACAACGTGTAATTCAACAAAATCGTTGGCCAATCGAAAGGCCTTTGCCTGCAGAGACAAGCGGCATCCATCTTTTTTTCCCCTGCTGTCTGCCTGCCTGCCTGCCGGTGCAGCTCAGGTATCGACACGAATGCAATCTGAGGAGATACTTCTCTTCTCTTCTGCATCAATCCCTGCAGCAGCCCCACCGGACTGCAAAGCGGACACCAGTCAAACTCTCACCCCCTTTCCCCCTCACCCAAAATGGAGAGCGTCCTGTAGAGGTCAATGGCCTCTCCCTGCAAACAAAGACACACACACACACACACACACACACACAACATGCATGTAGAGCACACATACACACGCAGACTTACACATACACACATATACACGCACGCCGCCACACCCGAATGTCAAAATTTCAACAGGGCAGGACGGGAAGGCCATTTTTTCACGAGAAAAATTTAATGCGAAGAAGCGGAAGTACGCTCCGCTCATCCCCACCAGTATTTCACGACAGACAAGAGACGTTCATGTCAAACCCAGAGTTCCTCTCTCGGTGAACGTTGTCGCCAAGTCATTCTAAGGTCATCAAGTCCTTGTGTGGAGCACTTGTGTGACAATATCAACAGTCAGAGAAAAACCAATTGACATGCACTGCTGTTCATAGACACACACAAACAGTCTCTGTATCCATCCCCACCTGGCTCATCAGGTTCAAGAGAAGGTACGCCCCCACGCACCCAGAGATCCCCAAACCGTAGATGTACCCGAAGTGCACCTTCCCGGCCTGAAGTCAGGAAGGAAGCACCAGCAAGAATTGAGGCCAAACAAAAATGCAAAAGTAAAGAAGGTAACTATCCAGTGGTAAAGGTTGAAAATTGGCAGGAAAAAGTCAAGTGCACTTGAGAGCCCGCCTCCCCCCCCTGACCCCTCACAGCACCTCTTCGGTGGGGCCGTGGAGAAGTCAGACAGAAGGGGGGAGGGAGGGAGGGAAGGAAGAGCAAAGACTAAATTTTCTCCTTCTTCTCTCAGTGTGAAGTGTTTGAGTATCTTTGCGTGTTATGGATGGATACAGCCAGCGAAACCGGGATCCACACAGAATTTCCATTCGTCTGACATCTGTGTTCACGAGCGGGGAAAAGGTCTGTCAGATTGCGGAAGACGCGTGCAAAGAAAGCACAGTTGGAGGGAGACGCGTGCAAAGAAAGCACAGATTGCGGAAGACGCGTGCAAAGAAAGCACAGATTGCGGAAGACGCGTGCAAAGAAAGCACAGTTGGAGGGAGACGCGTGCAAAGAAAGCACAGATTGCGCGCCAAAGCGATCAGAAGGGGCCCACAGAGGTCAGAGTCTGCAAGAAGTTCGTGGTCTAGCCTGCAGCAGGCAAAAAATATACATATTTCATTCCCACTCTTCGTATGTTTTTCTCCAAGAAGGGCATGGATGAGTGTGCACGCAGCAGACAAAGGGGAGACGCTTGAGTTAAAAGTGGAGGGAGGATAGTGCTCAGAAACGAATGCAGATGAGTGGGGCGGCAGGGGCGGCAAGGGGGGAAAAGGCATGCATGAAGTTCGATAGCGGGCAGGAGAGGGGGGGAGGGTTTGGAAGAACAACGTGGCGGGGAAGAAATCGATTTGCGTGAAAGAGAAAGAAAGCTGTCTGTCTGTCTGTCTGTCTGTCTTTCTGCCGAGCCACTCAGTCTTACTGTCGATCTGTCCGTCCCTTCGCTTGGTTGCTGACCGTTGAAAGAGCAGCACCGACTTCATTCTTTTGGCGATTTCGTCTGGTCGAATGTCCAGTTCTGCGTGAAAAGAGCAGCACAGGGAGGCAGGCAGTCGGTGAGAAAGGCGAGAGGGAAGGGAAACGGGTGGAATGGGAACGGGGAGCCTGGAGAAGGCGCAACAGTTTGTGTCCCTACAATGTCTGTGTGTCATCGTAAAACACAGTCGCCACTGCTGCGACAATGGTTGTGGATAGACGGATGGAAGAATAAAGACAGAGACGAAATGGCTTCTGAAAGAAGAGACGTCTGGGGAAAGGATTTGCTCCGTACACCAACCTTCCAAAATTGGAGGCTCATTTGCAAAGTCCTCCTCCGGATCTCCCCCCATTCCCCCCCCCACCCCCCCCCCCATGCCCATGCCCATGCTGTCCATCTGCCCCCCCATCTGCCCTTCAGGTCCTCCGAATCCCCCCATCCCCATTGGTTGCATTCCCATTGGCTGCATTGGTTGCCCCATCCCTCCCATTCCCCCCATGCCACTCGGTCCGTCCATGCCCCCAGGGGGCCCGAAACCCTGACCAGGAGGTCCGTAGCCTCCCATTGGCCGGGGTGGAGGAATCATTTTCGCCTGTCAACTCCGGAAATGCCAAACGTCAACAACAAATCAAAGGCGTCCACCCCGCTTGGATCTGCTTTGTACGAAAATGACTCCACGTGTCCAGTGGCTTACTGTGCCCTAATCGATGTGCCTGCTTCTCTGTAGTGACACATCTGTAGACTGACCACCTGCAAGGGTACCAGCTTTCGTACGTTTCCACAGCGGACGGGCACAAAGACCCTCTGTCGCTTTCAGTCGATCGCCACATATGTCACGTGAACAACACAGCACATCACAGCACTTCATTGCGCGCGCGGCGGCGCCTTTACAGCTGGCTGGGACCCGCCGATCGGCCGGCGTATACCTGCCGTACCGGCGCCCCGGCCGCGCCCGGCGGCCGGTCGTGCACATGCATGCGCCGCCACCATCAACGGCTCTATTGTAGGGCCTGTACGTAGCGCCGCCACGAGGCTGTCATGGTACTTGTAGTTGCTCGACGGGCTACTCGCACGGAGTAGGGTGCGCGGGATCGATGAACGCGTGCGTCTGTGCACTAAACGATATTTTCAGTGAGGCATGCGTTCTGTAGCTAAGCAACTAGAAGACAGGACCTCCCTCAACCTAAGTTCCACTTAAAAGTTGAAGCCACATTTTGGGATAAACTTGAAAGCCCGCATCACAGACGCGGATTATTTATAGTATCTTGAAAGTCCAAGCCGTACATTTGGGTGGTGTCTTGATCATCACTGCCGTAGGTGTGAATTAGTATGAATGGGCTTTTGAGAAATTATGCCACAGATATAGATCATCTTGATTATATTTTTTCAAGTCGTACTTAGGTTCGGGGAGGTTGAAGACAGTAGAAGCTGCATAATTAGTATGAGTGGTTATGGTTGGAACTCTAGGATGGAACTCCCTCTATGAATGGCTAATCGAGAATATCTCTGTCTAGCCCACCGCACTGCTAACCTCATGCAGATAATGTAAGATAATGCAGCAGATTATACTTAGTCTCGTACGCACACAGCTTACATCTGTCAATTTAAATTATAAGTCAGATTTGTGTATGTCTAGGTGCATGTTTGTACATATTTGTGCAGTCACTGAAAGCTCCGATGTATTGAGGTACTTCTACATGCTTCCAAATTAATTTTTTGGGGCATTGTTTTAGTGTGTTTCTCAGGTTTGTTGGTCCAAATTTTAGAAGACTCCCAAAATGCTAGCAAATACTAGCAAAAATGTTAAAAACAGTTAAAAACTTTTTTTTTGTTGTGTGGGCCGTACGGTGTGGCTTTCTCATACTTTCTCAGCCTTTCTGGTTAATTGATTGGTTAATTAACAATAAAAGAATGAATGTACTTTGAAAAATATGATTCTCACTCATCAGAAAGAGTATCTCCGCTAGTGTAAGAAGCTAGGCAAGAAGCCTATCTTTGCTTTTACTCTTATAATAGCTGTTGCAAAAAAAATGCAGCTAAGTTCTATTTTTTTTTTTTCCATGCAAAACATACCAGAACATAAATCTTATCTCATCTTATCCTATACACTCGGATCATAAATCTTATTTTATCCTGAAACTCAAGTTCAGTTTTTTTGCTTTTCACTCTTTACTTCATTTTCATTCCCCCTGTCTTGTCCAACAACAATTGTTGGGCATAAGAAAATAGACGGCCTTCCACAGGATGGGGAGGAAGAAAAGGTCGGCATCTCCAAATTCAGCGTAGGCGAGGGGCACCGGGGGGAGGGGGAAGAAGTCAACCACCGAGGAAGCCGTGCTCTTTTCACTGCAAAAAGGTTTTGCCCCAAAGAAAGGGGGGAGGAGAATGAAAACGATGATTGATTTTAACCTCAATCGTCTGCAAGGAGGCATTTGCGGGTCCTCAAAGAGGCTCAGGGAACTCACACGCAGCGTGTCGTGGGAGTTCGGTGATGTGCCAGGCAAAGGAGCCATCGTCATGTTTGAATGCGCATGCACATGCACATGCGTGTGTCCTAGAGTAACAGATTATCTCGGCTCAGTTGCCCGAATCGGAGGGAAATTGAGCGGCTGGAGAAACGCTCCATACGCATCGTGAAGAGAACATGTGAAATAAAAAGATGGCTCATTGTCCAAATGGTTGGCGTGAAAAATGCAGCAGTCAGCTGCCTTTCCTCACCTCACCCCATAACGTTTGCTTTGTGGACTCTGTATTCTCCTTCAAATAAGTGATCGGGTGTGATGCGATGGTACGGGAATCGTAATCTCACGCATACATGCATGCAGTCTAAAACCCTCCTCATTCATTCATTCATGCTTTCCAGATTCACGCCTCATGCACTCACCTCGGGGACCTCACTGGACTTCCTCCCGAGCTCGTGGCGGCACTGCAGGCATTCAACCGAGGGGCAGGGACATTGATAGAGCGAAGAGAAAGAACAAAAAGGGAAAACTGTGATATGGTCTTCGTGCAAGTCTCCCACGAAAGGTATATACAAAACAACCGAAGGACACCGTCTTCAATCTCGACCTCGCAGCAGGAAGTACTCAAGAAAGGGAAGGAAAGGAAACGAAGGGACAGGAGAAGAAAAGGACCCTCTGGGTCCCATTCCTTGATGCTCTGTGTCTCAGTCGGCAGTTGAAAATCCCGCTGGGCCATTGCCTTGAGAGAGAGAGAGAGAGAGAGAGAGAGAGAGAGAGAAACATTACCTAGAACTTCACCGTTTCTTTTCCGTCTCTTTTTGTTCAAATCTTTCTGTCTTGCCTGTACAGACAGACATGCCTGCAGATGGAGAGAATGCAGACAGTACAGGAAACAAGCAATCAGACAAACCAACCCTGGCTGATGTGCAGAAGTTGAAGTCGAGCCAGGAACACCTGAGCTGCCGTTGTCCCCCTTCTCTTTCTCTCCATCTCCTCCCATCCTCACTCCTGTCCCTGCTCCGGTATGTCCAGAGGATCCAGAGATGATACCTGTAGACGGGGGACCTCTCTCTCTCTCCCCATTTTGAGGAGGCACCTCGCCCTCCCTTTTGTCAACAGCAGCAGCGGGCGAGTGGTCGTTCCGAGAGAAAGACCTGCACACACACAGGGAGGAACTTTGTACGGTATCGTTCCGACATGTCTGTTGGTTGTTTTTCCAGAGTTGTTTTCATGTACTCATACGCTTGCAACGGTGGACTCTGTCTCCGGTCGAAAAAACAAAACAAGACTCAGAGAAGGAGAGGAGGTCCACGTCAAACACATTTCCATACATTGGCACCCTCTTCCCCCCCCTCCCTGATCTTGGTTTGTTTGTTGACTGACTGCCTTCCAGAGTCTGCGTTGCCCTCCCGAGAGAAGAAAGCCTGAGGGTGAACGCCCAGGAATGCGCCCCCTCCAAAGCAAATTCGGGGAGGTTGCAGCTGCACCCGTGCACCCATTCATGCACACTCACTCACTCACTCACTCAGTCAGTCAGTCAGTCTTGCCTTTTCCCGGCACGTCCCTCACGCATTCACTGACTCACTCACCTGCACACCCACGCCTACATCTACACCCACACCTACACACACCTACACACACACACACACACTCACTCACTCACTCACTCACTCACACAAACGGGGAGAACGAAAGAGAAAGAGCCAGAGAGTAAGAGAACGAAAGAGACAGACGGACAGACAGACACACAGACGCACCTGCTGTGGATGCCTCCACCTCAATCTCAGCCGGTTGCAGAGCTCCTCCAGCATCTTCGACGTCTCTGTTACCTGACAGGCAGACAGACAGACACGAAGACAACAAGAAGGGAAGACAAGCATCGGGCGCCCTGGCTGCCATTTTGTTCTGTTCGTTGATTGAAGTCAGAGCGCACCTCCTCCAGATAGGCCCGAATTCGTCTCAGCGGGTCTTTTCTCAAATAGCGTAGACCCGCACACATGCATGCAGCACATCCTTCCTACTTGCTAACTGCCCTTCCCCCCTCACTTACCCCTGAGTCTGCCGCTGGCGATGCCGCCTCCCTGTCCCCGTCCTCTCCCGCCAACAACTCGTTCTCGATGTCCCGAATGATCTGCAACAACATCAATCAATGCATGGATGCGGTTAGTGTGTTTCCTCAAGGTCAAAAGGAGCTCCAACATACTCCTAATGCTGGTTATTCACTTCTCTTTTGAGTGCCTCGAATGAGCTGAAAAGGGGTTCTCAAATTCTGGAGAAAAGGAGAAGCATCTATCTGTGAACAAAGAAAAACGGGAACGTGTATGCGTGTCAGAGCGCCAATGGGAGCATATCACTAGACGCGAAGAGGGAACGATGGAGAAGCATCTATCTGTGAACAAAGAAAAACGGGAACGTGTATGCGTGTCAGAGCGCCAATGGAAGCATATCACTAGACGCGAAGAGGGAACGATCGAAGGGTTCTGTCTGTCTGTGGAGACTCGGGGGGCCAAAGTCTCATGCATCTAGCGGGCAAGAAAGGGAGGGCGCGTACGCATTAGGGTCTCCTAGCAACATACACAGTCAGAAAAAGCAAGTTGTTATGCTGACCTGATGCAAAGTTTTGAGAGCCAACAGCCAGACAGGAAAGGTTACCCGTTGTCCGGACGGGCCCATCTCCCCTTGTCCCCTCGCTGACGAAGCAACGGAAGAGCCTCCAGGAGGCTGCTGGTGAGAAGGGGAGACGGGGGCCAATTCAGAGGCACCGTTTGACGTTGCAGCAGCCTGAGGAGGAGGATGGGGGGCCTGTGGGTTTTCTTTGGGGGGCTGTGGGGTTTGGAGGCTAGGGAGAGGTGCGAGTGCCGCCGCGAGGAGACGAGGGACGGCAGGAGGGAAGGACCTGAGCAGGACAAGCAGAGGTGCACAGTAAAAGATACAAACACGCTCAGTCCCGCGCACAAAGAGAGAGCGGGGGGGGGGGAGAAGAAAATAGAGAGAAAGAAACAAAGAAAGGGAAAAGCGAGAGAGAGAGAGAGAGAGAAGGCGCGGTAGAGCGTATGTGAAAGAAGGAACAGAAACAAATCCAATAACAGACTGACCGAAGCAGTGCGTACAAGAGCGGAATGTTAGTCGAAAGTTGTGGAGGCGTCAAGGAACTGAAGGAAATTAAACAAAGAAAGCATTCAAAAGATATGCGCGCAAGTATTTTATTTCCGAATTTCAATGCCGTCCGAACTACGGACACCAACTGCGGTTTCAGAGAAGTGAAAGAAAACAGTCCAAACACACAAAGCACAATTAAGAGAAAGGTGGAAGGAACGTCAAGTGGAAGCGTCAAATTGAGTCAAATGAGAATATGGGCATATAACCATTCAACGCAGCTGGGAAGAGAGGGACAAAACACCATTTTGGGGAAGACAACAGCTCGACCTCCAAGAAAATCTGTCTCCGACACTTCTGCAGAAGGCCTCTCTTCGTCTTGCTTCATTGCCTTCTGCCTGCCTGCCTACCTCCCTCCCTGGGTGAGAGACGGGGAGCAGGCATGTTGTCATGGTGTGAGACGCGGGCGGGGCAAGAAGACACGCATACGCATATGGGGGAGCAAAACAGACACGAAGAAGTCGGTTTGTTTGGCTTTTGCTTCACTTGTTGACGGACCTGTACAAGACCAGGGAAAGAGAGAGCATCAACATTCGGAGCGCCTGCTCTCACAAACGTTTAAAGAAGCAAGAAAGGGAGGGAGGAAGAAAGGAACAAAAACAGCAATTTGACGTCTCTCTGCCGTACCGCGTGCCCGAGAATGGTTGAACAGAGAAAGGTGGAGACTCAAGTTGAGTTCAAAAAAGAATGGGGAAATTTCATGGAGGAAAGACAACTCCGCAACAGAGGACAAGTTCAGAGTAAAGAGAGAGAGATACAGGAGACAGGAAAAGAAAGAATGCAGAAGCATTGAGAAGCTGCTGTGATGAGCATCCATCTCTCCTGACGGGGTCGGCCGACGCACCCAAACGAACAAAAGGGACCCTGTCCACCCACTCCATTTCCGTCCACCCACTCCAGAATAACAAAAGGGACAAAGGCAGGCAGAAGTGATATGGGTTGGTAGGCAGGCAAAACCAGAGTCTGTCAGAAAAAGAGCATGTGAGTGAAAACAAAAGTCTCCCTGCCCTCTCCAATTACTCTCCTCACCCTCACGACCGGATCCTTTGGGAGTGTCGCCAGCTGCTGCTGCACTTGGAGGGCCACAGCGGGGTCCACCTTGCTTCCACTTGCGGCACTGCAGGAATAGAAGAACCAGGCGATATTTTGATTCAACAAAGGCGAACTGTTTGTATATGAATAAGAGGCACTAATACTGCAAACAACCAAAGTCTTCTTTTGCTTGATTTCATTCCGCGTTTCTCTCATCTGAGACAAATGAAACACCAGAGAGGCTACCAGACTCTCCGAACGTGTGGCACATCAAGACGGCCTTGCATTTCCATTTCGGTGTGGTGTGGAAGTGAATAAAGCGAGAAACGAAGAAATGAAAGAATGCCGATCAGTCGGGATGTCCACCCTTGATGAAAAAGGACTGGTGTTGGGAGGAAAGGAAGAAAGGGATGCCTAGATTCACTCGAGTACCTCCTTTTTCGCCCCCAAACGACCAACTGACCCCTGTGCATCAGAAGGAAGGCCCAAGAGGCGGTTGAGGCTTTTGCACAAGGACCCCAACAGAGAGACGATCTTGTTGGCAGAATACCTGTTCCACGGAAGGCATCACAATGTGCCAGAACATAAATGAACACACGAAAGAGAGATAAAAGACTATTTCGATGAGGAAGCAGAGGCCGAAACTGAGAAAGCCAGAAAGTCAAAGGGCGAGTCGAAAAAACCACCACACCTTTCATTCAAAAACGGAGAGACAAATCGACCAATCGATGCAGGGCCGGATTCATGAATGAATGAATGAACATGCACCCCCCCGGACAGAAAAAGAACAACAGACGGACCAGTCAAGATGTCTGAACGTCTCACTCAGGTTGCACAGAGTTGCCGAGAGAGTTTCCACCAGGAAGGGGTCCAGAGGTCCTGCAAAGACCCTGCACAGAGGGAGGGAGGGAGGGAGGAGGGGGGCAGGGGGGAAGCCTCAACAGAAGTCGCACTTTAAAAATGATCAACAGTAAAATCGGAAAGTTCGGAAGAATAAAAGAGCCTCTGGAACTAGCCAGAGCTCCCTCCATTCAATCCACAGAGGACCCATGCAGGTTCGCGTTCCCATTGTACGCAGGAAACGAAATTCGAGACACGCTCTTGACACGGCGCCCACAATTTTTTCTTGAATGGTTTCCCTTCTCGCTCTCCCATCACGTGCGCGCAGCGTGCAAATTGTCGGAAGGGTACACACAAAGTATGAAAGTAAGGAGGCCAACGAGTGATCCTAAGCAAACCCTTCACAACCAGCCCTACAGACAGACAGACAGACAGACCATTGCACGAGTCTGACCAGCACCACCAGCACGAGTGCCCCCACCGTCGCGTCTTCCGGAGCCCTCTGATCGATGTGGCTCATGGGTCCTATCCTCGTTTGCATCAACGATTGACACAGAGCTCTTTCAGAGGAGAGTGCAAGGAGGACAAGAAGAAGGACCACAGCAGCAGGAGGCGCAGCGTAGAGCTGGTGCAAAACCGGGCGGCCTGCAGGTCCAGAAGCACTCGACTGCCCTCCCTCTGTACCTCCTGCTGAGTTTTTCCTCTCTGCCCCGACGGAAGCCCGTCCTCGTGCTTTCGTTCTGCTGCCCCCAGACCTCGGGGCTAATTGGGGAATTTTAGAGAGACACTCCAGCAGGGGTAGCAGAAGTCTCTCGGGCTCGGATCTTGACAGACAAAACAGTTTAAAGCTTCGATTTCGATGAACAAGAGCATAGAGTAGAAGAGGAAACAAGTGCTCCCCTAACCGTCTAGAACAAACTGCGGCAAGCAACCGGTCGAATGATGGCATGGGACAGCGAAGGGAAAGGGACGCATACGAAAGCGCAGGCAACGGTTGCGGCTGGTGGTGATGATACTGGGGTGTCCCATTTCCAGGAGGGGCTGCGACTGCTCTCCCCTCGCCGTTCCAGGGGGCCAGCACTAGTTTCTGTTGGTGGCCCGGCCCAACGGCAACCACTCCTGCCCCCACACCGTGCGGGGTGTGTCCTCTAGCTGATGGGGGAATTGAGGAGGGCGTGTCTGCCCTCTGCTGCTGATGTGGCTGTCCTGCCTGTCGCACTTCAGCAATCGTCTCTTTCTCTTCCACCGGTGCTCGCGTTGTGGCAGCGGGAGAGGGGGGCAGGCGGCATGAGATGTCGAACTGCAATCAAGTAACGAAGCAGAGAAGAGAAGAGAAAGAGGAGAGGCGAGGTCAACAGTCAGATTGACAAGGGAGATGCAATAGCTGCCGAGACTGATCAGCTTCCAATGAGACAAAAGCTCACGATTCCTTTTGAGGCCTCCGTTTGGTCTCGACTGACTGAGCATCATTGCGTGGTGAATAAATGCACCACCGGTGGCGCACAGATGTTCATCTGCCTCCTTTGGGATTTTTTTCGTGGTTTTTTCCCGCTTCACTTCTCTTGTTGACGGAATTGCCCTCTCTCTGCGAAACCTCCTCTGCATGCATTTCGCATCAATCGGCTCTTTCACCTGTTTGAGCCGCTCCACCTCTCCCTTCCATCCTTTGGCCCTTCTTACTCCCCTCACTATCCCCATCCTGCCTCCTCTCAGACAGTACAACTCCCTGACTGGCTGGCTGGCTGGGTGCAGGGCTGACTGACCATCTTCTCGAATTCGTCTGCAAACGCGTTGGAAGTCGTCGGCCCGAGCTTCCGGCTGTCCGGAGCGTGGCGCGGGCTCCGTCTGTAGAAGATCTGCACACGCGAGTCATCGGACCAGTCGCTCAACTTTCCACTCAATTTCCTTCGACGCTACTGGAAAAAGAAGAGACGGGGAGCGGTGTTGCAGCCACTCCTGAGAACTCCATTGACGTTCTTCAGAACGTTAACTCAGATACCAATTGTGAAGCGAACGAAGGGCACGGCCACGCCGAGAGGAAAGAGTCGACATGCAATGGAGAGAAACGAAATGAGAAAACTTGGGTCGATGACGGCAGGACCGACCAATAGGCAGAGAAGAGAGAGGGCTCGATAGAGAAGAGGAAGAGGCACACGCAGGTCCTCGAAAGACCCTCCCAGATGAAGAGAGGAAGAGGAGAGAATGCGTGTTCTCCCCCCTGCCCCCTGAGGATCTGATGCAGAGGCCGACTGTCTCCTCTCGGAGGGCGACGATCCCCCCTGGCCTTCTGAGTCGCGGCCCCGCTCCTTCCTGTCAGTGTCCCGGAAAGCGAAAAAAGCCGCGAGGGCAGGTGAGGGAGGGGCACCCCGTTGGCAGACGATTTGAAGAAGGTACGCGGCGAATTCTGCTTGAAAGCATCAGAAGGCAGATCGAGGTGGGAGTTCAGTTGCATGCACTCTAGCTTTCTTATGCTTGATTTTGCGTTCGCGCTCATGCCCACTTATGTTTTCCAAAGAGCGAACAGAGAAGGCAAGAGACAGAGACGCAGAGAGCTGGGGGCAGGGACAGAATGGTGGAGAAATTGGAGTTAGAGATCGAGAGAAAGATGGAGAGATACAAGAAGAGATGGAGATAGGGACACACCCGTTGCGAGTGGAGTCAGTTCCCTCCCCTCTCCGTCAGTCACTGTTAACGCTGATGGGGGAGCATTTTCTTTCTCGCCTTCTCCCGTGAGAGCACGCGTCGCTTGTGAGAGTGCAAGTGCAACTTGGCTCTCTTCTGCAAGCGCACATGAGCAATACATATCCAAGGCTTAATGAAAGACCCGTCGCATCCTCCGTGGATGGAAAGAGGACGACGGCCACTCCATTTCTTTCTCAGACAGGCGAGAGACCCTATCGCACCCAGGCAGGCACCTGTATGCGGAAGTGAAACGCAAAGGAAGTACTCGCCAGTAAAAGGGTAAGAGACGGGAGACGGCCTCCGTCCTGGCTCTGCCGATCGATCGCTGAGGTATGCTTGGAATAACAGACAGAAAGAAAGGAAGAAAGAAAGACAGAAAGAGAAAAATTGACAGAAAGAAAGAAAGAAAGAAAGAAAGAAGCCAGAAGTACATTGGAAAGATCTGAAATCAGAGATGACGCAAGAGTACAGGTATCTGTCCCTCTTTCCCTTCTCTTTTCCCGACCCCCCCACTCAACTGACTCTTTGAAGACGAGGAAGCGTCATTTGAGTTTCCCCTCTCGACCCCAAATCCTCTGCTTTGACTTCGTGCCGGCGTCGCGTTCTGCTTGGAGCTCGCGGCAGCTGCCCACACGAATTTGGTTTGTGCCAACCGAAGGACATCCAAAAAGATTTCCAAAAAGAAACCATGAGCCCTTGTCACTGAAATCTGAACAGGCCCAGGACCCCCTCCTGCTCCTTGGTCGGCACCTCCCGCTGGCGCAGCCTCACTCTACAAAGGGCACACACAAGCAATAGAAGATGGTAAGTGGCGGTGGAACTGGATCAGGAGTATGAATACGGGGGGGAAGGAAAAGAATGCAAGTGTAGAAAGGGACAGCCTCCGAAGGATTTTGTATGGGGTGTTTCCCAGTGCCTTTCTCTATTCCGTTTCTTTCCTGCAACGCCCTTCTGTCACTCCTGCCTTTTTGCTCTGTCCTTTGATAGAAATAGAGCAAGAAAGCAACTGAGAAAATCAAAAGGAGAAGGAAGGAAGCGACAAAATCAGAGAAGGGGCGAAGAACAAAGAGACACAGTCAGGTGTTTTCAAGCTGCCTTCAAATGAAGAGGAGTACAGAAAGTCATCACGCGAGACAAAAAAAAAAGTAAAGCTGGTGCCTGCTCTGCTTACATCCAAGCCTGTCATCGTGATGTAGTGAAGAGGTGCAGAGTGTTCGAAGATGGTGGACGCTCTCCTACGGCCTCCCTCTGCCTCTTCTCCTTGTCCTTTCTGAGGCGCTCCCGTTGGCACACCGTTGCTTGCGTCAGTAGAAGAAGCAGGGGCAAAGAAGAGGGGCGCGTCGGTCTCTGCAGGAGTGAACGAAGGGAAAGAGGAAATGGATGAAGACAGAAATCAAAACGGAACTCCAAAGAGAAAGAATGAGCAAGAGAAAGAGAAAGAGAGACGAAAAGGAGGCAGCAAGCAGGGCTGCTGTGGAATCAGAGACCTGCAAGCTATCAATGGGCCCACCAGTGAACTTTTCCGGAAGTGCCACGGAGAACAGAGAGAGGAGAATCTCCTGAAGGCTCTGATGAGTCTGCAGAGAGAGGGAGGGAAGGAGAGAAAGGAGTCGCACAGGTCTGTCTGATCAAAGAAAGAACATCCGTACATCTACCTGAGAGAGGTCACACCAGTTTGCACAATCACCGACAGACATAGAAATGAGTAGCCAACCAAGAGCGACACGGTCCTATCGATCTCACCAGAGGTGCAGAGAGAAAAAAAAGTGAAGAAGAAAGTGTACTGCCCCCCTTTCGCCCGTTCTCTTCGCTTCCCCCCTCCCACCTGGAGCATCGAGAAAGACGGCAAGGAACTCTCCCAAGTTGCCACACAGAACTCCGAGATCTGCACAAGCAGAGAGGGAGGGAGAAAGAGAGATGATTTCACCTACTTGCCTCCTTATCTCATCCCTCATTAAAAGCTCTCCTTACATCTCTCTCTGTTCTCTCTCAACATGCAGAGGACGAAAGAAACAGAAGCATGCAGGAAAAACGGGGGGATTGCATTTTCACTCGACGCCACCTTGTGAAGAATTTTTTCCTGCCAGATGTTAGAAGGAGCTAGTTAGCTCTGGATATGGAGAACGATGGCGCGTCATAGTCAAAGTCATAGTCACAGCCCCCTGGTGAGATTACATGGTTAATTTATATGCCAATCCTTCCTCTCTGCGCAAACCGACCGACCTCCGTGAGGAACTCGAAGGCCCTCGATGTTGTTTTCACAGACAGGGGAAGAACGTCAAACCACCCATCTCCTTCTACCCCTCCCTCCTCTGGCTCTTCGTTTTTCTTCTGAGAGGAGACAGAGGAGGGCCCACCACCCTCCTCTGCGCCCTCATGCTGCCACCCTGCCCCGCCCGGAGCCCCTCTTCCAACAATTTGAGAGTGCACAATCGCGTCGGCCAAAGAAAAACAGTCCCCATCGCCGTCTCGTAAGAGAAACCCCCTTTAGTGAGGAAAAGAGAGGAAAGGAAATAATCAACCAGGAAGGGCAGAGAGAAGGTGGCCAGATGGAGAGAGGGACAGAAAGACAGGCAGTGAGGAATTAAAGACAAGCAGATTCTCTTCTCACTGTACGTGTCTAAAATCTCTGGACACGCATGCGTGAGCGCAAAGACAGGAAGAAGATTCCTTAAAACGCGACGCAACCGCATACTGACCCTTCCTTTGCTTTGCAATCGTCCCCAAACAAGACTAACACACACAAAAATGAACACGAAAAGTCGACAGACACACACACTGACTCGATCTTCCACTAAAATAGAGGAAAAGAAGATACATCTTCCCCATTGCATCACACAAGCCACCCCCCCACCCCCCAGATCCCACTGACATATTTTGCAGTCTGCTGCCCATTTCTGGATCCTCCTTGCCCACCCAGGTCTCGATGGACTTTCTGCACAGATCCACAGGGGAAACAGGAAGAAGGGAGGGAGGGAGGAATAAATGGATGCGAGAAATACGCTCGATGCGAAGTCTGGATGCACATTCAGCCTAGGCATCTTTAAGGAGTGGATAAATACATGCACTCATAGCAATGCTGTTTTCATAAATACCCGCACCTACACGCAGGTAGAGTCGCACTTATGCCGCCGTCCACCATCATGCGTCAAGCAAACAAAAGAGACACAAACACGCATCGCATGGATGGAGACTCGTATCCACGTATGCACGAGAGCACCAATTCACACAGACAAAAATACAGGCAAGCGCTTCCCCGGGGCCACACACCTACCTGACTGCTGTACATGAGTTTCCGAGGGCATTCAAATCGAGCACTGTCAATCGGCTGCGTCTCCCGTCGCGTACGCGCACTCTCAGCACAGGGGCTTCTCTCGTCCCGTCTGCCTCTTTTTTCTGCGGCAACACTCAGAAAAGCATCGCATATACAGGGAGACCCTGAGGGAGGCGTAGTTTAGTTGAGGTCGTCGAAAAAAACGGTCCCAAAAAGAATGGAGAAAGAACAGGCCCTGTCTGAGTGAAGTGACAGATAGACCGTAAAGAGAGGTTCCTTCTCATTTTTCCAAAGCAAAGGAGCGACACCCACCGCTCCTCCTACTCACTCACCTAGCCACCCACCCACCCCCTGACTGACTAACTAACTGACTGACGGACTCTCTTCAGGTGTGGAGGGATGGGCGCAGGAGGGCCCTCGATCTCGAAGTGGAAGAGGATCTCGGGAGCGCTGCAGTGCTCTACAAACCTGCACACAAACAAACACACCGGCAAAACCAGACAGACAGAGACACAGGCAATATGAAAGACACATAGACGTAAAAATAGATAGAGATGCAGAGAAAGGAAGACAGAAGAATGGGTTACATACATGTATGTAAAACCAAAAACACAAGGACACAAAAAAAATTTCAGCATCGCCCAGACAGGCAATCCAGCAACCTAAGAACCAAAAAATAAACCGACGCACGCACGCACGCACAATTTGATCAGAGCCCGAATGAGACTTCCAAGAGATCGGAGACACTCGTCGCTGCAGGGCACAGGGGACGGCGGTGACTCCCCTCCAACTGCCAGAGAGGAAGGGGAGGCAGAGTCGGCCTCAATTTGCTGCACGACGCAGAAGAGGGCAAGGAAGAGAAACAGGAGCGAATAAAACAAATGGGCCCATCAAGAAGAAACTCGCAGAATAAAAAACAATAAACGGACGGCGCGTTGTTTTTCGTTTCGTCTTCCTTCCGCCTGTCGCTTTCAAAACAGCTAGCCAGCGAGCGCTGCCCTTTCTTAAAAGACGAAGAAGAAGAAGAAGAAGAAGAAGAAGAAGAAGGAGAAGAAGAAGAAGAAGAAGGAGAAGAAGAAGAAGAAGAAGAAGAAGAAGAAGAAGAAGGAGAAGAAGAAGAAGAAGAAGAAGAAGAAGAAGAAGAAGAAGAAGAAGAAGAAGAAGAAAGCGAGGAAGAAGAAAATGAAGAAAACAAAGAACACCCGACCATTTTCACCCACTCCCACTTGTCCCTTGCGGCGTGTTGAGTCGGCTTGTTTTTTCTCACATTCGCTTCTACTTTCTCAACTTTCCCGACAGTCTTACCTGGGACGCCCTGTGTGCCTTGAGAGCTTTACAAAAGACGTGGAGGAGTCGCGAGAAGTTCCCTGTTACTTCATTGTTCGTCACTGCGAAGAGGAAAGTGGTACGGGGGGGGAGGAGAAGAAAGAACGGAAATGGATCGAGTAAAGGGTGTGGAAGGATGAGAAAAATTAAGAGGCAGAGAAACAAGCAAAAACGACGGCCTGGTAAAGCAGGAAACGCAAGTCTGCGCGTACAGTGGCAACCAAGCACCGCTATCCACGAAAAGAACAAATGAAAAGATTGTCATCGGAGGCTCGACCGACAATCGCTGACTAACGAGAGAGACCCCGCCACGACATGCAGTCCGACTGACTTATCGACCTTCTCACGGGCAGGACTCGGCAAAATGAAGGACTGCTCTACATGAGAAAACCACGGACGCAGCCTAATGACTGGACTGACAAAGAGAAACGAAAAGCCGCGACTTCACCCAAGCATCCAGCTCGCTGATGGAAACGGTGGGAGGGATTTGCACTGCAGTGATCGAAGTTAAGGAAAGAAATGACATACGCACATGTCTCTGAATGCAAGTAGGCTTCATTGAACGAAATGTGGCAGAATGAGTCCACTCGGGAGACAAACAAAAACAAAAGGCGACGGGAGGAAAGAGAGACCTCCGTCGTCGTTCCAGAGAGTGCTGCTGCATCGTTAGTGATCCCACACGATTGATCTATTCTTTCGTCTTGTCTGCATCTCTGTTAGTGTGAAGTTGTGCATGTACGAGTGGCACAACACAGACGCGAGTGTACACGTGCATCCATGTCTCTCTCTGTTCTCTTCATACGTAGCTAAGAAGTCTTTGCATCCATCCTCGGAGTCCTGTCTCCGTCTCGGACAGCTTTCTCTCTTCCTTCCGCTTCGGCGTCGCCCCTGTACCCCCCCCTTTCTCGCTTATCCCACTCACGCTCAAACAGTCCAAGCCACCGGATGTCATCAGACGGGAGCTCCTCGGGACCGCAGATGACCTCGAGGGTCGACTGCAGACACGTGGAAGGAAGAGATGCATGGAGGGACAGTCAGATGGCAGACGAGGGCGGACGGAGAATGGATCAGAGAGTGACGTTCAGGTGATTGCGTTCACGCTAGACTTCTCTGACCTAGTTATTTGACAACATTCCCTTTCTCCCCCCCCATGTATGCACGGACCTTTCCCTTGAAGGGCCCGTCCAGTGAGTGTCCGGCTCCCATTTCGTATTTTTTTCTGTCTGGTTGTGTGCGCAGCGCTTGGCACCGAAAATAGAGCCGAATTTCCTGGTCACTTTGGAAGGGCTAGTGATTTACAGCAACACATGGGGGAAAAGGTGTGTTTGGCCGTTTGCGCTTGAAGGAAATCGCTCGGGATACGCACAGTGAATCACTTTCCGTCTCCTGAAGACGTTGCTTGATATAGCTGAGAGTGGGAAGCGCAAAGAAGCTCTGAGTGCACACCGGTTGATCGATCAATCATTAAATATTCAGAGCTCTGCCATTGCCTGTCGTCCACTGTCCATCAGGGAAAATGCCAGTTCGATTGGTAGAAAGATGTGAACAGGCAATTGATGTTTTGCATGCATACTAGAGGGCCGATAGAGGGCCGTAGTATATAGCCGTACGTAGTAGCACCGCGCGCCCCGCCCCGCGCCCGCGCCGGGCGATACCGGGCGGGCCGCGCGTGTGCATGCGCGCCGTCGGACGTACACATTCATACCTAACAAAACCCTCAATCTACCTCAATCATATCATGCACGTCACGCAGCAGGTGAGTGGACAGGCGGCTGGAGAGACTACTCTCCATTGGGGGGAGAGCATCTTAACTCTTGAGATGGTGATGGCTGTTAGGTCGTGTTAGGTTTGAGAACTTCAATGAGAAGGAGGGGCATATTGATCAGTTAAATACGAAGGTCATACAGACTCGACTTCGACAACTTTGATCGATGCGCGCAACACGTACAAGCATGCAAGTCGATTGCATATACACGCGGCGGCGGAGCATGGCGTCGGCATGCGGGCACATTCAGATACAGCGCATGCGAGGGTTCAGAGGGCGGCGCCACAGGGTAGAACTCCACAGTTCTCTGCACAACATTTCTCTGCATGTGTGGACTTGGCGACCTGCAAAAAGGAAGGGAGGGGACAGAAACATTCGTGAGCAACTAGATTAGATATGTCTGTCTCAAACAGAAGTAGAACCAGAGAATCGGCCCAATTTGCTGCTCAAAGGGGGAATGCTGAATTACATGCCCGAGTCCTTGCAGTGAGGGCCCACTGTGAGACATTTTTGCTCTATGCTTTGCATGATCAGTAATCAGATTCATATTGATACTGCATGAACCAACCGTTGGCGACTCTCGCCAGGCGCGATTCCTCCTTCAGTGGGTTGCTGCATCTGCACGAAATGCATCGGAAAGCAGAGAGGAACGATCTGCAATGTCCCAAAAATGGCCGCAGAAAGCTGTCAAGTAGATAACAATATTCGTGCTTATCAGATCTCCACCATTTCTGAATTACCCCGTTACGGGCAGTAAGAAGTCGCGAGTCCGCATGTAAAGACGCTCTCTCTCTCTCTCTCTCTCTCTCTCTCTCTCCCCNCACACACACACACACACACACACACACACAAACCTACACACATACGGACACATACCTCCACTCACGCGCGCACACGCTCAAACTCATACACAGAGAGAGAAAGAGAGAGAGAGGGGGGGGGGGGCGGCGGAAGAGAGAGAGCATATAGAGCTGGATGTATGCATATATGGAGACAAAGAGAACAAGCCAGTCTCAAAGTCAGCCAGCCAGCAAGCTAGAAAAAGATGCAAAATCGAAGATGCAAAAACACATATAGTGCAAGAGACATCTACAATACGTATACACACCCGTTCAAACGCATGTACATTAACATACTAGGGAAAGCAATTGACAACCACAAGGAAAATCCAATGAATAGGCGCTGTCAGACGAGTATTTGTGCGTGCTTATGCATCAAAGCCAAAAAAATTAAAAGGTGAATTACGAGACATTCCTTCCTTCCTGCAGACAGATACAAAGACAGATAGACGGGCAGACAGACAGACTGAGCAGGATACAAACGAACAGGCGGACGGACAGACATGCAGGCAGCGGCAGACAGGCAGGCAAGGCGGCACGCAAGCAGTCATCCAGGCCATCAGGAAGACAGTCCATGCAGTATGGCACAGCCGCACAGATGCATACGCACAATACAGATACGTAAGGAAGCAAATGCAGATCGTCCGACGGGCAACAGCTCAAATGGGTTCACATACTGTAGACTGGGAAATGGATAGGTGGGGCATAAATGGTACAAAATAACATCCCGTCTCTCCACATTCTCTTCAGAGATTGAATGACCGAGAAAAGACAGATACTTTGCTCGAACTTTGCTCCAGTTTCAGAGATCGAATGTGTCAAAGATATACCAGGGACGCATGGGAGACGCACTGAACCAATCAGTGCAAACTGACTTCAAGTAGACGTATGTACTGCAGACTGGTCGAAGGACATTCCTCCCATTCATTCATTCAGTCAGTCAGTCATTCGAGCGAACGAATGCGTTTTCTTTTGATCATGCAGAACCAGCTTGTTCGACAAGCCATGATAGACGATCGAATGGAATCCGATATGCATGGATCGATGGATGGATGGATGCATGCTTTGATTCAAGAGGGCGCCTCCCCGATGCCTCCATGATGCCTCCCCGCGATCGAACCCGCGTTGCGGGCATGCAGTCGCGCGCGCGTGACGGCAATTGACGGCATGCATCGCATCGGCATGTGTCGCGTTTAAAGCTAGCAGCTGCATGCATGCATATGGGAGTCGATTGTCGCGTGTCCCAACACATGAAGAGGGCCATAGAGGGCCTGCGTGGCTTCACTGCCGCTTCTCTGGCTACAAACCTCATCAGCAGAAGCCCTCCATGAGCACATTGAGGATCGTGAAAAGTAGAAAAAGACTGTCAGTCACCCTGTGTCTCGGCATCTGTTCAACAGTGTTGTGAGTCACTGAAGGCGTCTCCTTTTGCTTGGATCCTTGAACAACGTTGAAGAAATTATATCAAGGAAGGCACCACGGAAGTCTCCGGAAGTCTTTCATCCCCGCTCCTTCGACCTGACACGGTGAGGAGTGTGTGCGAACCTTCAGACCCCGACACCATGAGCGTCCTTGGGAAAGAGTCCCCAGCCACCTCCTCAGAGGAGGAGACGGAAAGATCCCGCATGGTCAAAGACGGAGACAAGATGACCAATTTGAAATGGACAGCCAGAGACCTTGAAACTCCACAACAGGAACAAATGCAAAGAGCAGAGGCCAAGAGAGGACATGCGCTTCTCCTGGGTTGTATGTTCGTACTGGGAGCGATCAGTGGGGCTCTTGCAATGGGAATTTTCGCTGTGATCCAGACAAGCATGTCTCTTCCTGGGGCATCCAGGAACGAAGTGGAGACCCGGCCTGAGCCCTCTTCTTCCTTCACATTGCCAACAGAGGCGTCAGTCTGTCCCGTCTGTGTGATCGTCTGTCTGTGTGTCTTCAGGAAAGAAGAGAGGGAAACACACAGCGTGTCGATCTTTCTGTCGGTCTGTCTGTCTGTCGGCCTGTCTGTCAGTCACTCTGCGGCTGGCTGTCCGTCGGTCCGTTGGCAGGTCTCTCTGTGTTCCTGTCCCTCCGTGTGCCAACCCAGTTCCGTGTCTAGCCTTCTCTATTCTTCTGGCTTTCGACTTATTCTGTCCGTCTGTCTGTCTGTCTGTTAGAAAATAAAAAAAGGACAGAGTCACTTAGAGTCGGACACTTCAGGGGATTCGTTCACTGCAGCTTGATCTTCTCGTCTTGCGGCCTCTATGCCAATCTTTTGTGTCCTTACTGCGCTTCGGCCTCATCTTTTCGGCTTAGTCCCCTTCACAAACAATTGACTGCTTTTCCTGCCCTTCAGGCCTTCTGCTTCCCCTGGGTCTGTTCACCCTGAAGGGGAGGACCTTGTCACCCCGGGCGTCCCTTCAACGAGAGGGAGTGCCCCTGATGCGGAAGCAGTAGCTGCCTCCAGCGTGGTGTCGCCTCTAGTCGACCTCACGCCTGCCTTCTCGGGAGGGGCCGCAGGGGAGCGCGACCTGTCCCCGTCGTTTGAGTGGGAGCTTTCCGGGGCCAAACTGGAGAAGCCCTGCAAGATCAAAGGGCAGCCTTCTGATGTCTTCTCAGATCTCCTCAAGTGTGGGGTCCTTGACAAGGTTGGTGAAAGTACCCTTTTTTCGAGTCGGTTGAGGTGACGAGAGAGAGAAGGCCCACGGACATACCGGATAGTGGCAAAAGGACTTGCAAGCCATAAGGCGAGAGAGATTACCAGATTCCTTCATAGCGTGCATGTGGGCTTGAATGTGTGGAATATGTGCGATTTGTGATATTGTGACCTGTGATCATTGTTACTGCGGTATCTCTGTTGACCTGACGGGCTGTTGGGGAGTGTTGACAAAAGTTTCAGCTCCTGTCCCTACTCTTCTCTCTCTCTCTCGTTCCGTCTTCAATCTGTTTGTGGTCTGCGTGCTTCCTTTCAGGGCTCCCCTCACTTCCGGTTCAACGAGAATGAATACCGCTGGGTTGCCTTTGAAGACTGGAAGTACACTGCCACTTTCTCACTCACAGAGAAGCACGACGGACTCCTCAGATCTCCTCCCTCGCACTCCAGAGACGGTGAGAGAGGACACAAAAGGAGAAGGAGCAGTGGGCTAAGCGAGAGTGGGGAGGCATCAGAGAAGAAGGCAGAGGGGGGAAGTCAAATCGAACACCCTGCTTCAGGAGCTGTGGTGATTCTTGAATTTGAGAGGTTGGACCATTCTGCCAGTGTGTCTCTGAATGGTGCAGAGCTCGGTGAGACCTCCAATGCGTTTCTCAAGCACAGGTTTGACGTGGGAGGGCTCTTGAGGGGTGGAGGAGGGGAGGGGGATTCTACTGGGGTGAACACCTTGGAGGTGATCCTGCACTCGGCTCCCAACAGAGCAAAGAAACAGGCAGAGGCGTATCCTTACGTTGTCCCTTTCTCGGGTGCACCCAACGGACTTCCTCATGTCAACTTCATCCGCTCCCCCCAGTCTCACTTCGGATGGGATTGGGGACCTTCTTTTGGTCCTAGTAGTATCGGCACAGGGACGGGGGGGGGGGTTCGGCTGTGGGCACTTGGCATCGGCAAGGTGGAATATGTGGTCAGTTCCAGGTGGTATTTTAATGTTCTTTTCCCATCGGCTGTTATTCTTTGTGCTTGGGAGGAATCCAGTAGAGAGGCAAAAAGCAGGTGGACTTTGGGAGACATGGAGAGAAAGGCGGGGGCACCAGTTTTGAAGGAAGGAATACGCGGGGGGTGCAGGGAGACCCAAATTCTTTATGTACAAGAGCAGAAAAAGACACGCGATGATGTCAACTTCGATGGACGGCCGTCAATGATCTCCCTCCCCTGGAAGTTGTGAAGAGAGAGCAAGAGAATTGTTTGATGTCGTTCTTTCTGACGTTGCGCACACTCTTCAGTGTTTGTGATGCTTGGTCAGTCGAGAGGAACCTCGCTGGCTGGGTCCTTTTTGTGCTGGGACTGTCTGTGCATGCACTGTGGTCTGCGTTTGGTGCGTGTTCACTTGGATTTGCATCTGAGCTGGCACCTCCCATTCACGTCTTTCTTGTCAATGTTTGTGTCCATGCAGGTTCCTGAATACGAGTTTGAGCCTCAGGAGAGTAAAGAAGAGCCCCTGAAGGTGAAGGTTCGCGTCCGTGTGGGTCTGCTGATCCGGTCTGCCTGTGAGTTGGCTGCCTCGGGTGGGAATCGGGGGTCCTCCTCGGGTCTCTGGGTGAAGGTGGAACTCGAGCCGCCTCCAGAAGCAGGTGTACATGAACAGAAAATCGAAAAAATCATCCGGGTGGGTCTGTCTGCAAGTGTTGTGCTTCTGTGATGACTGCAGGAGGGAAAGAGAAGGAACAGTGACTAGGTAAAGAACCCGGGGAGACAGCATTTTGTCTTTGTGTGATGTGTTTGTCACTTCCTTTTCCTCTTCTACACCCTCAACTGAAGAAACGAAACGAAATGAAACAGACTGACGTACATGTTGCGCTCGCTCAGAATTGAAAGGCCCTTCCTAGACGCCATTTACCCCCCCTGTTGCGTTGCACAATTTGGTGGCGTGTAGAAATCTTTCCCTACGGGTCTCTGCTTGTTTGTGTCTTAATTGTGATGGATGCAGTTGGTTTACGGGTGCAGATGCAGTGCGCATGCGATCGACAGTCCTCTGCTTCCCCTGCCTCCCGGTGGAATGCGCCTGGAAGACCGAAGCGCTGCGTACCCCCCCGATGAGAAGAGGCCGGGGCTCGACGAGGTGGAGGTGATTGCAGAGATGTCTGTGGAAAACCCGGTTCTGTGGTGGCCCCGTGGCCTGGCAGGGGAGGGCGAGATGGCAAAGAGATACGGTGTGCGTGCGAGTCTGGTGGCAGAGAAGGGCGTAGGAGGAGGGGGGGCTGCGGTGGGAGCTGAAGAGGGTCTCTGTGGCTGGGCCCAGGTGCCGCTGCTTTGGCATTCTTCTGCTGGAGGGAAGGGGAAAGGGGCCCTCCTGGAAGGCGCTGGGAAGGAAGAGGAGGTAGACGCGATGGAAAAGAAGATCGGCATTCGGAAGGTTGGTAGTCAGCGTAGAAAAAGGAAGAAGAGAGAGCAGAAAAAGTGCGATGAGGCTGGCTCCTTTTTTTTTTTCGACTGCATTCGTGACACGGGAAATCGAGGAACTGAGTGAAAATTGGTATTCTTATGCGCAAAGGAAGTGGTTCGGTCAGCGAAGGGAAGGCTGGTTGAAGAAATGGGGAGAACACAAAAAAAGGGTACATGGAGGCGACAATTTCCTCTCTCCATGTTTTCATCATCTTCTGCCAGCTCCTACATCACCACTGTCCCTTGGCCTGCCTTTTTCCTTTGCCCCCTCGCTCCCTCCCCCTGCAGATCCGTTTGGTCAGAGATCCGGTAGAGGATCCCACTCAGAGTGCGAATAGGGGCGGTCCCCTCCAGTCTCTGGTGCAGTACGGGGCCCAGATCGACTCTTCTGTGTGGCCCCGTTGTCTTCACGCTATACGGACGCTCCTGGAAGTTCATTCGGACGTTCCCTCGGCGTTCGTGGAGGGAAAGACGCTGGCAGACGAGAGCGGGGGCTTCTGCAAGGCCTGGAAGACCGTGGCACAGGACAGGCGGCCGTGGGACCCACAGCTGCAGAGACAGTGCGAGGGGCCCGAGACGCCCTTCTGCAGGTGGGTCGGGGGAGGGGGAGGGAAGGGAAAGGGTGCATGTCTCTTTGCATCCAAAAACTTTTATGCAGAGTGGGGCTGCTCAATATATCGTTTCGCACTTCTGCTGGGATTTTTTCAAAGAGGCAGACTGCATCGGATGGGACGCGAGACAGAGTAACTGACTGAAATTTCTTCTCAACTGAAGCTGCTGTTGATAGATCCGTACGTGGTGGTGTCGGGCTGTGGACGTTTTCAGAATCGACTGAGATGAAAGAAGAGGGAAGAGGGGAAAGGAAAAAAAAGAATGCGGATGCAGGAAGACCTTTCTCTTTATCTGTTTCAGTTCTGTGACTTTGAAGACAATGCAAGCCCAAATTGAGGCGCTTTCAGATTTGCTAGAAACCAGCGGGCTGTTCAGGAATTCAAGTGCATGTAGAGTTATCTAGACCAGACGCACAGGGGGAGAGGCCGGCAGAAGTGGGAATCCACTCATCGTTCCTCCTCCCTCACGTTTGCCACTGTTTGGCAGAGTATTCGCTTCATGAATTTGCTCCTTCTTGTTCGTCTTTAGAGTTCCTCTCTTCCTTTCACTCTGGACTAGAGACTCTCTCAACCGATCCACTGCATACCTGTGCTTCTGCAGGAGGTGCCTGTCTGACATTCCAGAAGGCCAGACCGAGAAAGAGGGCTGTGCGGTCTGTCCAGCCTCCCTCTCCCACTGTCCGTCCATCAACTTATCTGAGAGGGAGACCTTCTACGTTGAGGTCAACGGGGTTCCCGTCTTTTCCAGAGGGGCCAACATGATTCCCTTCTCCAACTTCGTCAACGTCACGGAGGATCAACAGGATTGGATTATCGGTCAGTTAGGGAAGGAAGGAACGCACGGGGGGGATCAGAAGTGAACAACGTGAACGCATCTTTTGGAGTATCGTTGAGCCAAGTGAATGTGCTGGGAGTTCTTCGTCCTCTTTTTCACAGACTACCAATTTGTCGCTGTGCGTGTGTGTGTGTGTGTGTGTGTGTGTGTGTGTGTGTGCACCTGCAGACTCGGCCAACGATGCCCACATGAATATGATTCGAGTCTGGGGGGGAGGGGACTACCAGCCCGACTCGTTCTACGACAAGTGCGACGAGGACGGCATCCTCGTCTGGCAGGAGTTCATCTTCGCCTGTGCCATGTACCCAACAGACGAGGCTTTCCTGTCGAGTGTGGAGGAAGAGGTGGGGGGGACTTTCTTTTTCACTTTTCTTGCCGTCTCACTGTGTGTGTTTCTTCTGGCGGTGATGTCTGTTGCTTTTGCCTGCCTGTCTTCTTTACTTCCTGCTTTCCTTGCTGCCTGCCTTCCTTACTGCCTGCCTTTCTGTCTAGAAGAAGCGAACAAGGCGTGAAGGTAGCTTTTGCATCTCTCCTTTTTCACGCACTCGCACGTGCTCTTTCCTAAATACTCTCTTCTCTTCTCTCGAGCTTTCTGCTCTCTTCTGATGCTCGTGCTTTTCTCTTTTTGTACGGTGGCCTGACGCTCTGTGTCTTTCTGTCTTGCTGCCTGTCTACCCCTCTCCCTGTCGTCGTTTCTTCGATCTGCAGGTCCGCCAGCAGACTCGGCGCTTGAGCTTCCACCCTTCCATTGTCGTCTGGGGAGGGAACAACGAGAACGAGGGGGCCCTCAATTGGTTAGTCAGTCAGTCAGTCGACTGTTTGGATCTTTGGACGGACAGAAGAGAGAGAGAGAATGAGTCGGGAATCTGAAGGGTGTCTTCTTGCTGGTTGCATTTCCTTTGCATTTCTCCCGAGAATGGGTAGAGACAAAGAAGCGCATAAGAGCAACAAAGAGGAAGGGGAACCAGCGGAGAGCTTGAAGAACAATGCGTTTGCGAAAAGATTGACTTTGAGAGACGCATGGCGTCAAAAGCTTTCCTCCTTCCTGCGTGTGATGTCGATCGATCGTGTCATCCCTCGGTGTCGCCTCTCTGTGGATCGTTTCCTCTCTCTCCACCATTCTCATGCACTCTCTCCATTCTCTCTCCTCTCCTCCTGCCTGCGCATACAGGTACCAGGAGTCCCAAACTATCCGGGAGCTCTATGTGAGTGACTACATGGCGCTCTACGCAGACACGGTCGAGAGGACGTTCAGGAAGGTGAGCATGGAAAGGAAAGGGGGGACGAAGATTCCAGGCGAGAGAGAAGTCAATCTCTGTCCGTGGGTCAGGCTACCCTCTAGATGCCTGTTGAAAAAAGAGGGACACGCTGCTCCCGTGCACCGTTACGCTCTCTCGATCGCAATTTGTTTTTCCCTTCAATTCTCTCCCCGACTCCGTTTGAAGGGTTGCGGGAGGCTATGCGGATCTCGGGGAGGACGAACCTTGATGAATTGGACTCTTTCTATCTTCACTTTCCTCTAATGTCTTCTTCTTCTTCTCCTTCTGCCCTTGCAGACTGCGGGGGGTAGTCCTGTGTTCGTGGACTCGTCACCCTCTAACGGCCCCTTGACGGAATGGCCTGACAGATACAGAAAGAGATGGGGGGACTCGGGAAGCAAAGAAATGGGAGACATGGTCAGTTTCATTCGGGCTCCATCCCCCCCCGTTTCCCCGCTCTCTCTCTCCCCTCCTCTTCTGGGGCGTTTGAACGTTTACGTGCGCGAATTGGAGAGGAAGAGAATGTGAGTGCGTGTCCAGATCCATGTGTGAGGAGTCTTCTTTAGGCTCAGCGTTTTCTCGCATACCTACCTGCCAGAAGGGTGCACGGTTTGCATCTGTCACTTCAATTGGATTTGTTCCCCTCTTTTCTTTGAAGCCCTGTGCTCTTTTACGACTGCCTCGTATGCATGCATGCGTCTCCACGTTTGTCCACATAGATATATGCGTGTACGTGTGTGTTGCAGCACTTCTACGACTACAACATGGACTGCATGGACGAGGACAGCTTCCCGAAGGCCAGGTACGTGTCTGAGTTCGGGTTCCACTCTCTGCCCGCAGTGAGGGAACTTCAGAAGGGAGACCCGGAAGACGACCTGACGCACGCAGAGGATCTGTGGATGTGGTCCAATTTCTCCCAACACAGAATGCGACACCAA
Source organism: Chromera velia (assembly GCA_018398765.1). Taxonomy (NCBI): domain Eukaryota; family Chromeraceae; genus Chromera; species Chromera velia. The sequence goes on from JAHBMJ010001672.1 coordinate 80,572, forward strand.
CCGGAGGGAATAGAGCAACTGGTCAAATTGGCAGATAGATACTTCCAGTCAGTCCACGTTTAGAAATTTTCTCATTCCCGTCTCCTTGTTCTTGTGTGAGTGGTTTGTCCCATTCTTCTACTGTTTGTCCGTCTGCGCTGTTCCTCCTGTCGCCCCCCCCTTGCTGTCTGGTCTCGTATCTCTCTACCCCTCAACCCAGTATCCGTTCCTCCTGGCGTTTCCTGACCTCTTCCTTCCCTCTGTTTTTGTTTCCGTCTCTCTATCTCCGTTTCCTTCTTTTTACCGACGAATGCCTCTTTCCTGTATGCCACAGGCCTCTCGAACGATCTCTGCATCACTCAATATACCAGGCCGATCTGTCTGTCTATCTGGTTGTCCATCCCCACAGTGAGTGAAGTTTCCTGTCCCCCGCTAGCTGTGCAGCTTCCCCTCTTCCCAGAGAAAACCCTCGGCGGAGACAGAGGAGAAGTTTGTGGAAGTAGACATCGGGTCGTTGAGGAACGACCAGAAGACCTGGAGACCCCAGAACGCGACAGACGAGGACTACAAGGCAGCCGCGTTCCTGACCCAACTCGCCCAGGGTCTCTGCTACGACAGAGGCATCAGACTGTGGAGGCGTCTGAGGGCAGACCCTGAGATCAGAACGATGGGCATTCTGTACTGGCAGCTCAACGATATCTGGCAGGTCGGTTGGCATTGAGGGGAAAAGACATGCAAACGCGCGATGGGTCGCGTCGCTGTTTTCCAATGTCATTGCATACATAATCGTGATGGGGGTTTTGTTCTTCATCATTTTGGTTCTCCAAGGAGAAGGTCTGACGGGATTGTGAAATGCGATTGTGGGGGTCTCTCCGCTTCTGCACGTACATCAGCATCAGTGCTGATGGGGTTGCCTTTCGATGGTAGAACAAGTGCAAAAAGGTTTTTTTTGTCTGTCTTTGTGTATGCCTTCCTGAGCACAGGGACCTTGGCAGTCGTTCTTAAATGGCTTTTCTTTCTGGTTTGCTGCTCTGGTGTTTTTTCATATGTGTATGCGTGTATCAATCTGCGTGTACATGAATTTCTCTCCTCCGTTCAGGGCCCTTCCTGGTCCTCAATTGAGCACAGCGGCCGTTGGCGATTGGTGCACAGTCTGGTGAAACGATTCTTTGCCCCCCTGGCTCTGAGTTTTCTAAAAGAAAATGGGGGGTCTGTGGAGGTGCACGGGGTCTCGGATCTTCCTTTTGATCTCGAGGGCGGAGAGGTGACTGCTCGGTTGCGGCGCTTCAGGTGAGAGGGGGGAGAGAAAAAAGACACGGGGGGCACTTATTGAAAAGAAAAAAGGATGGAGCCATGATGGGCCTGCAGACTTGGTGGGAAAAGAGACAGTACGCAGATAAGCACACAAACACGCACACACAAATAGATAAATGTGCATACATCCAGCCATCATCCAAGGGACGCTTCACTCAGACAGTAGAGAGACCCGCCCGCACAGAAACTGATCGAGTGATTGACAGACTGACAGGCTCACAAACTGACGCACGACAGACGGATTTTGATCCTCGCTTTTTTTTCTCCCTCCTTATTTCTCTGTGGGTCTCTGTGCATGCATGCAGTGACGGTGCGGAAGTCTGGAAGAAGACGGAATCTCACGTCAGGGTTCCTTCCCTTTCTTCTGGACCGGTTCTTCAAGTAGATCTTGTGAAGGCCTTCTTGCCTCAGGGGGGCTCTCTCTTGTCTGAGGCAGAGTGCAGCCCCTCCGATTGCTTCCTGGACGTGGAGATGGAATTCAACCAACGGACGGGATATTTGCCATCTGAGAAGAGAGGCCCCAGCAGTCTCTCTGAGCTCGGGTCTCCTCCCTTGCAGCTGTCTGACGTGGATCCCTCTCTCTTGAAAGTTCGGGAGTTTTTCTTTCTCTCGCCGTTGAAGCTCTCCCCTCTGGAGAAGCCGAACGGGTTGACCACAGAAGTCTCAGAAGAGAAGGGGGGCAGGGAGATCTCTGTCACCATCTCCCTGACAGACCCCGACTCGGACTCGGATGCTGAAGAAACTGAGACGGACTCCGTCTCCGAATCTGATCAGACCTCGGTAGCCCCTGCCTTTTTTGTGTGGTTGGAAAATGACATCGCCGGGCGCTTCTCTGACAACGGTCGGTCAGTGCAGTCACAAACTTGAAGGAATACAGCGTCTGGGGGTACAACGAGTGACTGCGTATCGGAATGTACGGCACAAGCCTCTCTTTTTTCTCCTCTCACTCTCTTGTCCTCCTTATGTGGGTCCCTTCCCAGCTACCTGCCTTCTTCGCAGGGCTGCTGGTTGAATTCATTCTCCTTGCTCTTCCGTGTCCTTCCCTTGTTTGCTGAGTGAATTAAGCACTCTCTCATCAGGAACGCGCCGAATCTGAAGTGATCCTTAAACGAGGGGGAGTAGTCGTCTTCCTTTTTTAATTCATTTTCGTATGTCATGATGTTTGCGTGCGTGCAGCCTTCCATCTTCTGCCGGGTGAATCTCGCACTGTTTCCTTCCTTGCGGTGGACTCCTCTCCGATCGACCTCGAGAGCTTCAAGGCTTCCCTGTCCGTGTACTCTTTTTTCGACTCCCTCGACTTTGTACGAAGAAGAATGAGAGGGGGGGGTCAGACAGAGACCCCCTCTCCGTGGGCACTCTGCGATGAGAATTGCGGCCTGAAGGGGGGAAAGGACAACCTGCCGTGGCTGTCTACAGGGAGATCTGGTAACAGCACGCACACCGCCTCGGGGGGAAGGGGGAGTGCACAGCTTCGGTTGGTCCCTGTTCCTGAGGCAAAGCAAGGAGGGAGAAAGGGAAGGTCGTTGAGAGACGTGGTGTCGCTGTCAGGGGCCGCTCAGGTGCTCAAGGCGGGGGATGAAGGGCGGCAGGTTGAAATTGTGTTTGATAGAGAGAAGGCATGTGCAGGAATCGGGGGTGGGCGTCAGCGTGGAGGTGGCTCTGGGGGGGGTGTTGTTGAGTTGAGTGCGACTCTCTGGGGTCGTGCGGTTCCTCTTGATTTCGTGACTTTGCGCCTTTCTCATGCCAGGCTTAGCGGCGAGGATTTGGCAGAGAAACGCGTGTTTGTTCGTGCAGGAGAGACGGGTGAGTGGGTTGGAGAAGTGGGCGTTTCTGTGAAAAAGTCTGTTCTGGAGTCGGTTTGTGCTGCCGTGAGGGAAGGAGGTTCATCGGGTGATTCGTCAGAGAGGAGAACAAAAGAATTCGCGAGAGGGAAGCTCTATATGGGGGGCAGCAAGTCTGCTCTGGTGGTGGATGTGGTGATGGTCCTTCAGGGGTGATCCACATGTCGCGGTGTCTGCATTAATTATGAAAGGAGAGAGGGGGCTGGCTAATCTGCAGACGCTGACACTAAATTACTGCTTTATAATGATCTGAGTCAGATAGAGTCAGACTGAGCAAGACTGAGTAATGATCTTTTTAAGATTCTTTTTTAGTAATAAGTCTTTTCAAGCAACTTTTTACGATAATTTCAGGTATGATCATCTAGATTATGTTGTATTATCTTCTAGATTATGATCTAATTGAGATCGATGCATAATTTATACTGACCATAGTACGCGTGTACGCAGAGGCTTGCAAGAGAACCACATTAAAACGCGAATTAAGTGGTGCAAAGTTCAGTTGTTAAAAAACGAATGTGCCGTTTTCTTACTTTGTGTACCATCGGAGTAACCCTCCTCAAGTAACTTCAAGCTTTATTCAGTTATTTGAAGTAACTAGAAACAACGGGTGAAAGTTAACCATGAAACTCAGTGATTCGGTAAAGTGAATGACTCTGTCTGGCCTGAGAATAGGGGTTTAAGAACGGTGGGGGGGGGTGCGTTCGAGCTCTTAGGACTCCAGATCCGACGGGGTCCCCCCCGTTCGAGCTCTAAGGAGATCAGACCCCTGTGAACGGGGACCCCCCCGTTTGGAGAGCTCTAGGTGAGAAAAAGTGCTAGGTTATGAAGACAACCTAGATAATGACCTTCATGAAGCCGAAACTATTCTCAACTCTAACTCAAAACATACTTAAACTTCTGAAATTCTAGCTAAAATCTTCTTGTAACATTTTGTAACTTGAATAAAATTAATTTCAGTATCAATTGAATTCAACTCCATCATGAGGTATCTTTAATCAGCTTCTAATTTTTTCTAATTTGTCATCAAACAAAGAATGGCAGAGGCAGAAACACTTACGATATAGATATTAGGTGATCGATGTGCCCTTATGTATCAGGGCAGTCGTTGTGCACCTGCAGAAAGGCAGTCAAAATTCTTGGTGAGCCAGTCAGATTCTCTTCTGGCTCGTCGGTGTTATCTGTCTCGGGCCACCCCTTCCACTTGATTCTAAACCACCGTTTCCTCCTCCGAGGAGGGCCTCTCCACTCCCATCCCTGGATTGCTTCCACTTTGTACTCCTCTGAGGGGGGGTTCGCGAGAACCTGTTTCAATTCCTCAAAACGCTGCAGTGCTGCAGCGGAGAGAATAAAACGCTTTCGCTTATCGTTACGAGCGAAATCAGTGACCTCCTCCACAAAACCTCCCATTCTCTTTGTCGTCAAGAAGTCGACACTGCGGATAGCTGTGAACTCACCCGATTCTCCATCCTGCTCTGAAAAGATATTTTGAAGTACGAATCTTGACAGCATCTTGAAAGGACTTCAGAGAAAGACAATGAAAAAATTAATGGTCAGCAACGGATTAGCGATCTCAATGGGGTCCGGGCTTGAGCAGCAGAATCAGCAGCAGTGAGCGGTGTGAGGGTATTACAGTCAGCAGCAGTGTAAGACAAGAGAAAATAGAATAACCATATAAGAAAGCGACTATTCACAGAAGGCGGGGCATGGTGGGGCAGGTGAATCATTCAGTGACAGACTCGAAAAATTAATTTTGATCGTGCACACGAACTCCGCGCNCGTTCGATCCGACGGGTCCCCCCCCCCGTTCGCGCTCTGGGGCCCCGTCCGAAGGACGGGGTCTCCCCGTCGGGCAGGCTCCTACCTGCCCCGCCGATGGGGTCCCGCCCCCCCGTCCAAAAGAGATTTTACACCCCTATGCCTGAGACCTCTATACATTTCTAGCTGTAGCTGTATTTCGCTGTCTATATCTGCACTTTCTGACACTTTATGATACTATATATGACTGCAGAGGCGCTAAAGGTGTATGCGTATTAGAAACTGCCCGCCAGCGCGCCGGCTGCCGCGACAAGGTCGGCGCCTGATTCAAACGTTGCGCGCGGCGGCGCGCATGCAATGCATGCGGGGTCTTTCTGTGGCGGCGCCACGCGCGGCCTGCAGCATGCCTGCAGCAGTTGACGACGTGGCCTGAATCGCATGCACGATTCGAGCACGATGCCAATGCATGCATGCAGTCAGCACGAAACAACTGGTGCACGAACTATCACAAACTCTCACTGACAGTACGTCTGTAGACGTGTCCACCAATGTTCCTCTAAAACGCCAGCTATCCGGTTTGGAAGACGCTTTGTGATTCGCAGCTCCTTTTTTGTTTGGTGCGTTTCCACCTTTGTGCACGGGAATCTGACTTACTGTTTCACGAAGCGGTCTTCTGCCCATCTTCTCATTGACTTCCGTGGTCCGTCTACGAAGGAGTTTCTTCCAGAAATCAGCAAGCATCGATACACAGTGTCACTTACTGGACCCGCTGTACGTTTGTTTGGCCCTTGAGAGAGTGACACACGAAGGGGGAAAGCAGACAACAACGTAGAATTAAAGAAAATGAACGTTCTCAGTTTTATTCTCTCCAATGAGCTGGAGATGCTGAGTTGGGAGGGCCTAACGATCCTCATGATGTGGGGTTCCTCGCTCTCTGTGCTCTTCCTTCAGGTGTTCACACCCATGAAGTGAGTCACTTACCCCTTGGCGTCTGCACTGGCGTCAAAGACGGAGACGTACTTTCTCCCGTCTCGCTTGAAAACCTTCACTTTCCCCTGTCTCACTTCCTCACTCGCCCCTCTGCAGTGCGCCCTATGGGCGTTTCAACAACTTCGTGTCTTCGTGGGGTCCTCAGATGTCCTTTCGGTGGGGTTGGATCCTCCAGGAGGCCCCTGCCTTTGTGCTGTCCTCGTTCTTCTTCCTCACAGGGGACAAAACAAAAGGGTTCCTTCCCTTCGTCCTGGGACTCTCCTCGAAGCCAGACTTCGATTACCCCAACGTGATCGCAATCCTCATGTTCATGACGCACTACTTCCATCGGGCATTTGTCAGTCTCTTTCTGGGGTGGATAGGGGCAGTTGTGCCGTTTTTCTTGAAGGGATTTGTCAATGTAGCCCTTGCTTGTGGGCGTTTGTAAAACGGGACATGAGACAGAAGGTCCAGCTTTTGTCTCCATTTATGCGAAAGAAATTTGGAGAGACTTCCCTGAACCCATCCGCGTGTCGCCTCTCTTCCAGTTCGTTATTCTTTATCTCTTTCTCTTTCTCTTTCTCTTTCTGTGTGACTGCAGATCTACCCCCTCCGTCTGCCCGACCCGAAGCCCTGTCCTGTTCTAATTGTCCTGATGGCCTTCGTCTTCTGCACAGTCAACGGAAGTCTCCAGGGCCACATGGTGTGCAATAGGCTCGACCACCCTCTGACGGGCTCCCCCTCCTCTCTCCCTCCTCTTTTGCTGCTCCGTCTGTCTGCGGGCATGTTTTATTTTCTGTTGGGGATGTGGATCAACATCGAGGCAGACCACCAGATGATCTCTCTGAAGAAGGCACACATGGACAAACTGAAGGACGTCGATAGAAAAACTCTGACGGTCAAACAACGGTGGGTCGTCTGCCTGTCAGAGGGTCGGTCTGTGTGCTTCTGTATCAACGCCAACGCAAACTTGGGAGAAGCGACGTGTTTCTCTTAGCGTACCTTGCAGAGTTAGACTTGTCGCTTTTAAAGATTTCTTCGTCTTTATTCAAAATTTAATTGTTGCTGCATGCAGGTACCTTATTCCCAAGGGCAGTTGGTTTGACAGGCTGAGTATTTCTTGCCCCAACTACTTTGGGGAGTGTGTGGAGTGGACTGGGTTTTGGCTCTTCACGGGATCTCCCTCAGCGCTTGCCTTCGCGTTCTTCTCCTTCGCCTTCATCGGGACGAGGGCTCTTCAGACACATAGGTGGGTGATCGAGGGTGTGTGTGTGCGTGTGTGTGTGTGAGAGAGAGAGAGAAAGAGAGAGAGTCTTCGGGGAGGGGCATTGAGTACGGCGCTGGTGGGAATGGGAACTTTCTTCTCATCCGCGATTCTTTGAACAGTGCCTTCGTTATTTCTGTGTACAGAAGCAAGAACCGGCAGAAATGACCAAGCAAAACAAGCCCGGCCTCTTTTTTCTTGCGTTTCGTTTTCCCGTCTGTGCACGGAAACCCCAATTTCTTTCGCTCGGAATAGCGAAAGCACAGCAAAAGCAGGACGTTCTTCATCCTCAAAGAATCCCCTTTCAGACTCGAACGATCGGTCTTAGGGCCTCTGCAATTTCCTCGACCTTCCCTCAAACCTTCTTTTGGTCCTGTGCGTGGTGTGCAGGTGGTATCACTCGACATTTGGCAAATCATACCCGCAAAAGCGGACCGCTTTCTGGCCCTTTCTGCCGCCCCTTTTCTCGAGCGTTTAGACGAGGCGAGAGAGGAAAAATAATTAAAGAGGAACCCGAAATAAATTAAATGACGCAGAATTCTGTAGAGGACTTGGATTTGTTTCTACGCGGATTGCCGCTCTGACTGGACTGCTGAACGAATGAGTTGCCTCAGCGTTCTACCAGGCAAGCGGAGCCCTCCACTCGTGTTTCTATCTTCTGTAGCCATCTTTTGTGTGGGGAATTAATGAGAAAAAAAGTTTCCAAAAAAAGATTGGAACGAAATTCTGCGGTTGCAGGAAACAAGATGCATGTTGCGTACTTTTGTTAATCGATCGATTCATTTCCCGTGATTCTCTTCTTTCTTTTTGACAGACTTTGTCCTGCTTCTTCCTCGAATCTTTTGAATATTTTCTTTCTTCTCTTCTTTCCCAGCTTTCATCTCGCACAAGCCCTCGATGAGTCGATGTCAAAGTTGTTAAACTTTTCAATATATCTATCCATACCCATAACCGAAGGCAAAATTTTGGCTATATCCAAACTTTTGGATATATTTGGACTAGATATTTGGATATATTGGGATTCAATTTGGGAAGTCCGTTGGACAAAGTTTTTCATTGTTTAGACCAGAATACTTGAGTGTTTTAGAGACTTACAGAGTCAGAATGACTCAAAAACATGTTAACAAAGATCAAATACACTTAATTATACTTGATGTAAGCATGAAACTGCCTAATAGCTGCCTAAAAACTAAAGAGCTGCAATATTTTCATTATTCTACTTAATTTTATTCGATGCAACACATATTTTTTATGGATAAAACCCATATATTTTGGAAACATTTGTACTTACATATATATTTGGATATATTTGGCTAAAATATAACCGAAGGTCCAAACTTTGGCCAAATATATTGGCTAAACACTTTAACAATTCTGGTCGATATGTCTATCCAGTTTCTATAGCTATCCAATCTTAATGGAATCGTTAATTGAGACATGAAACTGTTTCAGCATTATATAAGATTATCATTTTCGATCACTGCAGCCATTGATATAGCTACTAATATAAAATATATATCAATTTAGTGTTTTTTTTGTTTTGTTTTGGTTTTGGTTTTTTAGATCGACCCGTATACGATAAAGAGTTACGAGTAATAGTATTATACATCGGGTACTCATCTAGCCACACTGGCAGTTGCTACTGGTCCTAGTATCAGACATAGCGAGAAAGCCGGCCCGTACAGTACTGCACACAGAAGAAATCAACCTAGATGTACGGGTATGAGAATTCGATGACAGGGTATATGCAGAATTCGATAAAAAACAGAGACGATTCGTGAGGTGGGTGTTGGGATTGAGAAAGACTGAGAGCACAGACACCAGTGGTACACCACACTGATGGAGGGGGGAATGTTTCCAATAGATATAGAAGTGGCAAAAAGGATGATAAGAATTATCTTATCGGGCAAGAAAGGCACTGAAGGAGAAAAAGAAGGAGGTGGTTGGGCAGGCTGTGATTCATTGTTTGAGAGAGGGGTTAGAAAATGAACTGAAGGGGGGAAGAGGGATAGAGCTGCACCCTTTTCACTTCTTCTTGCACTTGAAGAGATGTATATAGACACTATTCACAGAGAGAGGCTTTCATCTCTTTTCAAAAAAGAAGCTTGCACTGCCAGGCAGTCAAGGAGAGATAGGCACTCATGCAGTCAATGAAAGAGTAGACAAAATGGAGAGATGGATTGCAGGAAAGACAGATAGAAAGATAAAAGAGAGAAAGAAAGAAACCTTCAGGTAGAGAATTAAGAGAGGCATGAGAGAGAGAGACCGCAGAGAGAGAGAGAAAGAAAAGTGCAGAGGAATTCACATGGCAGATATATATAGAACAAAAGCAAACGGAAACAGACTTTACCTCTCTTTGTTTGAGAAAACATCAGAAGATAAACCAAGAGAAGGAATGAGAATAGAGAAAAAAAAGGTGCGAAGGGTGCCATTTTGTTATGGAAGAATAATGACAAGAGCAGAGCATAAGAGAAGAGCGGCTTGCAAAGTGGGAGACAGAACGCTGGCAGTAACAAGGGAGAAGGTGCCACAGAGAGGAGAACAGAGGGTGCCATTGGAGAAGAGACTGTGCCTGTTCTGTAAAGGATGGATGGAAATAGAGGTGCTGGAGGATATCATTGAGATCCATATGTTGACAGAATGCCCAGTGTATAACCGAGAGAGCAGGAATGTATGAAGCGTTGCAAAGAGATTGGAACGAAAAGAGAAAAAAGAGAGTCAGAGAAATCTGTAGAGAGAAAGGGGGGAGGGAGAGGAGAGCCTCTCAAACGGACGCCCTGCTTGTTTTTCTGATGAATGAAGGACATCCTGCGATAGATGAGACTCAGTTTCTTGGGAAAGCAACATTCTGTAGAAGAGTCTTTAAGAAGAGCCGGGCCCCAGGAAGGTATACACCGGGGAGCTTACTAGATGAGACTGTTCTGGCAGACAGGTATGGAGTAATCATAAAGAGAAGGGGAGGAAACAAAAGAAGAAAAGAAGAATACAAGAGGATTCTGAAAGCAATGGAAAAGGGAAGCGAGATAAGAGCAGGAGGAGAGAGCAACCCTGCAGCAAAGACCTAGGAATTTAAACAAGAATTTAGAGGAATTTAGACAGGAATTTAGAGGAATTTAGACAGGAATTTAGCTAGGAATCTAATTTAAAAGAATTTAGCTAGGAATCTAAAGGAATTTCGACCCTAGTTTCGACCTCTAAATTCCTAAACTTTGGAGGTCAATTTCTTGTGAACTATGATCAGTTAGAACTTGATATTAATGGTGTTTTTAAGTCTAATATGAATCTATAAGCACGATTAATATCAAGTTCTAACGCATCATAGTTTACGAGAAATTGACCTCTAAAAATCGCTAAATTCCTCTAAATTCCTGTCTTTAAATTCCTTTAGATTCCTAGCTAAATTCCTTTAGATTCCTAGCTAAATTCCTCTAAATTCCTGTCTAAATAAGCCCCTGCCCTTGAATTTTGTACGCACGATTTGACTGTAGCTCTGTATTGATCCATTTTTTTTTTTAATTTTTATTTTATTTTTTTTTTTTTGAAAAAAAAAATGGTTGTTTCAATGTGGATCCCTATTGATTTTGCCTTGTAAGGGTATTGTCACACGCGCGGTGCGCGCGAAAACCATGCAAAAAAAAAGCGTAATTTATGGTCTAACAACCCAGCTGTGCGCGGCCCAAGCTGTTTCCGCGGCCACTATGAAGGGGGGCATCTTGCAACTTTTTTTTTCTTTCGAAAAACTGAATTACCAGCAGGGGGGCATCTTTTTGCCGCGCCTGCCCCTGGGCCCCGACGCTATAAAATAAAGAAAATGGTGCCCCACCCGCCTCAATCAGTCACTATTTTCACTTCAGCCGCTCATTGCAAACAGCTGTTCCAGCAAAGGATCAGACCTCTTATCATTCAAAAAAATTGGAAGTATGTGCACGGCTCGACCATCAAGCAAGCTAACAAAACAATCAAAACAGAAATTCAAACTATTTTTGGAAATTGTTGTGAGCATTGTGGTGCTTCTGGCCTTTCCGATCTTCTTGGTGGGCGCAACCTGTACGATATGCATCACAACAACTATCCGATTCGTCTGGGCACCCACCGGAAGTTCTCCCTCGGGAAGATCACAGTGAAAAAAATTGGGCACGGAAATGAAGACCAGTGGATCGATACTGTTTTTGACACCAATCACCCAGATGATGTTGAATTGATCTGTCAGTATTGCCATCATGTGCACAAGCACGATGCCTACTGATATGCACCCGCACAGCCTGCTTGGTACAAAGCCTAACTTCAAAATTTTATCATCAAAATTTTATGTATTTTGACCGTACAAAATTCAAGGGCAAGGGCTTAAATTCCTCTAAATTCCTGTCTAAATTCCTCTAAATTCCTGTCTAAATTCTTAGGTCGTTGCAGGGAAGGCAGAGAGACGGATATAAGAAGCGCAAATACAAAGCCAAAATGCTATCCAAAATGCCCCATCGTCTATCTATCGTCTGGTATCATTGCTATCATATTTGGAATGGTTCCTTCTCAGTCAGCGGCCTAAAACATGTAAAGTTCAGAACAGTTGTTAGTTGATCGCGGCCTAGGAAACCTGGTCTAGAACCAGGCGGGCTACAGGGTGTGGTCTGAGCCTCAAGAGTGAGACACACACCCCTGTCGTTTGCGGGGGCAACCTCTATAAGACAAAACGGCGAGTCATCGGCGACAGTACTCTAGGGCACCACTAAATCACTTATCACTTATCACTAACCGAGAAATCAACCAATCAAGGTGTTTTCTATACCATTTGGCATTCAGATAGAGGAGCATCAAGTATGAGGTCGCATGAGAGAGAGAGCTAGTAGCGAGAGTAGTAACTAGGACAGAAGGAAGAGATGAAAGACGTATAGGCCAGACGCTAGAAACAAACTTTAAGTCAATGCCCAAGTTTGGCACGCTGTCTAGTGTTTGGCACTAAGGCCCGGCAGTAGACCGCGGGGCAACCCGGAACATAAATCTTATATAATTCTATAATCCTGTTCACTATGATGTAGTCAATTTGCATTGATTCTATGATATATGTATTATGTAGAAACATTGTAGATATATGATACACCAGCTTCATCTCTCAGAAGGGGAAGCGTATAAGAAAGTCAGAAGGGAATGAAAAAATCGACAAAATAGCCCTATTCACCTGAAAAGTTTTTGGTCAACGAAGCAGACTACCATGTGAACACACTCATAAAAAGAATCTTGATGAGATGAAGAGTATGGGGGAGACGTAAAGAGGAACTTAAGGATACTTTTTGAGATGTGACTGCCAAACAGCTCGTAGAAGTCCACAACAAAGAAGAGAACGGGAAAAGAAACAGAGAGCCGCATTCCAAGGTAAAAGATCTGATCGGTATGCTTTATTATATAAAAAGAGTAAGAGAAACAGGCTCTGCACGTAGGTATAAGGTCACTTGCATTAAAAGTAACAGAGGCTGCATGCTATCGCTCCACCCCTGCCCTCGGTCACTCTATCTTTCACTCACACTTCGTCAGAGAAAATCAAGCATAACTTAATGATAATATTATCCCGGGACCATAATTCAACTGCATCCATGTTTGTTGGCAGTAGCAATGGTTTTGAAGTGCAAGACAAGAAATTCATGTGTCGTGATGAGATGTGTCATTACATCTATGCGTACATGGTGTGGAGTAATGTACATGAATATATGGTGCAAGGCGGACGTCAGATAACAGCTTAGGCTAGGGAACGCCCCGCCCTGCCAGCCTGGCGACAGATAGACATAGCGGGAAGGCCCTAGGGTGGAACATATCAATCAATGAAAATAAAAAAACTGGCCCGGCACGCAGGTCTAGGGCTCCAGCCCCGAATACAATGTAATCGCTCTGCTAGCTCTGATGACAGATAGATAAAGCGGGAAGGCCCTAGGGCGGAACATATCAATTAATCAATCAATTCTGTAATCAATCAATCTTTAATTATGGGTTTACACGTTTTTTAAATTTCAACATATCAATCAATCAATCAATCGTTTTCGCCAAAGTTGAAGGCACAGATAAATTGAATGTTATGAAAACTGTCGTACGGCTTGTACCTAGAGTCGTACAATAAAAAAATCTGTCTGTATCTAGAAAAAGAAAAGAACGTGTCTAAATTTAAGTCTACATAAGACTCTGAGTCAAAACTAGAGTCAAAGCATCAGACAGAGAACACTGAACAGAACTTAAAGTATAGTCTAGGACAAAGAAAATAAAAAAAGAAATGCGCACGCAACAACAAACATTTGAAGCTGCCCCTAGAGCTGTCCCGAGGCCCCCGTCCCCAAGAATGACTCCCTACCCCGGGCTATTCGTTTCTCCTTCTTATCCACGCAAGCAGACTTTCCATGTGCGTACTGTTTTTTTCAGTACGTACATGGGAAGCCCATCGTATCGGAAGAAATCAAAAAGACAGGAAGAGACATGCAAGGGAGGGAATTAACGCTGGAGAGCCAGCTTAGGACGAGATTGGGACAGTCAAAGCGGGGAGAAAACAAAGGTGATCAATCCAGAAAAATGTAATAATCAGAGGAACAGGGGAAACAGAATCGCTGAGAAGAGAAAATTCGAGGAAATGGAAAAGGGTTTTAGATGACGTGACAGAGGTTTTTGCACCGGATAGATTCCTTGTGACAATAAACAAGTCTAAGAGAAACAACGGTGTTTTTTTTTTTCTTTCCCATCCGTTCCTCTTGGAACAAAAGTGACAGGGAGCTGGACAAAAAAAAAAATACGTAAACAAAACGAAGACATGAGTCTGAAATGCGATAGAGGCCTAGCTGCCGAGACTACATGCACTGAGAGGAGAAGGGAGTAAAAAGCCTCAGAGTAAGGAAGGAATCCATCAGAATGATGCTTCTCATCTCATCAGGGGAGGGAATATACGAGAAAGGAACACCAATACACACACTTACACATGTATTCATTCAGGAAGTGTGCGGCAGTTCAGCTCACTCGTCCCGCTCGTGTTCCTTCTCGTCAAACTCACACCATCATTCATTCATTCATTCATTTATTCATGCATTCTCTCTGTCCACACACAGCACATCAGTACGGTCCTTCAATAGTTCGTCAGATACTTCCAGGACACCCAGCAAGGTCAGTCAAATTGAACGCAGAGACCCTGCAACTCCCAAAAAAGATCTCTGGACGTACGTCCGCCCCATCCATCCATCTATGCTGTCTGTGCAAAGTCGCTCCCCCCTTTCCTGCCAGGCGGGTGCATTCACTTCCCGCCCCAGCCGGGCAAGGAGACCAACCATTAACTCCTTCAGCATGCAAAAAACCGTTCGGAGGCTCCACAGCTGGCTGGATAAGCGATGCCCCTCCGAACTGCTCCGTGTCCCTTCTTCACTGTACCTACTGGTGGGTGGGAACAGGCGATCATCTTCGAGCAATCAATCGAAAAGACGACAAAAATTTCTTCCAAAAGGACGAACGGCACAGGGCAGCCCCCTCGCTCCTTCGAGAGGGGGCACCGGGAAGGCCGGAAGTATGGAAGGAAGCGAGAGGAGAAAAGACGACACTCCCGTTTCTCCTCCTCGGGTGGATGTTTGGCGGGGAGAGTGAAGGAAAAACAGAGAGAGAAACGCAAATCCCTCCTCTCATCCCTCCCTCTAGAGCTCCTTTCTGTACCCTCTCCACTGCTCCCCTCTACTCTTGCGGGTCTAGTCTCTTTTTCCCCTTTCAGCACTTTCCAAGGTCGGGAGGGGGTGGGGGTGGGGGAAGAACGAGAGGAAAAAAGGCTGAGAGGATCCAGTGAGTGGGGGGGTTCGGATAGAGAACGCCAAACAACATGGGAGAGAAAGAGGGGGGGAGAGAGAGAGGCAACAGTGAGCGAGCAAACCAAGCCAAGCGATGCTGTCTACGATTTCTCCGGACTTCCATGCAACCATCCAGCTCTTTCTTTGATTCAAACGCAAGCAGGCAAACACACACCAAGACAAGAATTGGGCACTTAATTCACGCAGACAGGCAAAACAAACAAATGATCATTTTATGCATTCACTCACCTCCTGAAATTTCCTCCGCACGCACGCACGGCCCTTCCCGATTCACAAACGAACACGCGCACACACATTCAACAGCACTGACTGACTCAAGGACGAACTTGTTGCACCAAGGATATGCATGAGAAAGAAAGACTCTCAAGCCATCCCTTTCCTTTTCTTCTTTGTACGCACGCATTCCCAAAGTGTCTTCCCCCCCAACCCCACTCTCTGACAAGAAAAGAATTGTACCCATCCAGACATGCGCACACACAAGCAAACGCACACAGGCTGGGAACAGGTATGCAGGACATAAAGAAGGAAAGGGAAGAGATGGGCAGACAGGGAAGGGAGGAGAGAGCCCTGGGGGAGTTGAAGGCTGTACCGGTACGGCAGTGCACCGCCGTCTGCTGTCGTCTTCTGCTTTGCTTCTGCTCAGGTTATCTTTGGATGGCTCTCAAAAGAGCCGATGGCCAGACAGGGCGATGCACTGAGACCACCCAGAACCTCCCTCAGCAAGACGAAAACACGGGAGGAAGAAGAGGGAAACCCCTGTGAGTGATTCGACCAGACGACTGAACTTTCACTTTTTTTACTTCACCCACCTCTCCTCTCTTCCTTTCGCTGTATCTTTTCGAATCTGCCCCCCTCCCTTTCAAAATATCTCCTCTCTCGACGAACGCAAAAATGCCGACCCAAAAGACAACATCGGACGGCAAAGGGAAGCGCTCTCTCTGACAGACACATAGAAATACAAACGGCAAAGAAAGAGAAAGTGCCTCCTGAGGTCCTTCCGAGTCTCCGTCTTCTCCTTCATCTTCAACATCTTCGACACGGTCCCAAGAGAGACACCGCCACAGAAAGGCACCGAAGACACAGGAAAGAGACGGAAGGGGGTGAGGACACTTCAGCCCTCAGAGTAAACCCCTCCCGCCCCTCTCTCTCTCGCTTCTTCGAGCAGAACAGACCAAATGAAAACGAACGAACGAAACGATGTGTCTGAACCGCCCCACAACCACCCGTCCTTTTGTCTCCCCCCCATCCTCTGCGCCCTTCCCCTTTTTTTTTCTCGCTCTCTCAAACAGCCATTCTGTTGACTGAAAGATACACCGGATAAGTTGCTCACTTGGTCTCGTCAAGACATGATGATGAAATCAGGCAGGCAGTCGATCTTCATCGTATGGGTCGGGTCGGGTCGGGTGATTGCTGTACGTCTCTTCAATGCAGGCAGGCAGGCAGGCAAACCATTCAATCGAAGCAGGGAGGCGCCAGATCCTTTTTTGCTTTTTATACACACGGGGGGTTAACCGTCTGGAAGGGCGAAGCATGCATGCACAAGCTTTCACGAAAGCAGGGCAGGCTGCATGTCTTCCCTTCACTCTTCTTCTCAAGGAGCGCTGCAACGGAGACGGAGGGAAAACCAGAGGAAGGAGGGCATTGATTGAAACAAATGGATGTAACACACGCGCACGGCAGAGAGCATTGGTGTGGGGAAGCTGAGTGAGTATGTCTGTAGAGGCACCATGCAGCGAGCGCACAGTGGGACAAAGTAGAAGTGTCGTTGGATGCTGATGTGTGTAGGTGAGTTTCCATGCTCATCTCTTCTCATTTCTTCTCAATGACAGTTCTCTCCGTGGCTTTGAAAACGGGGATGAAGGTCGGAAGGCAAGTCGAGAAGAAAGGAACGCGCGCGCGCGAGAGAGAAGACGAAGGAAGAAAGATAGGAATAAAGAAAGAGAAAAGAGGAAGACAGGGAGGCAGAGAGAAGTGAGACAGAGGAGAGAAAGAGAGAAAGAGAAGGAGAAGGGAGGAGAGAAAGATGTGTGAGAACGCACGAAACTTTGTTTTGCGTGAGTGCATCAGAGAACAGACTCCGGAACGCAAATAAATCTTCTCTCCACATCCTCACTCCCTTCTTTTTTGCTTTTTACCAACGCACTAGTTTAGCCCACCAGACCCTAATTGATCATACAGTCCTTTTGAGTCTGCGCCTTTCGTTTTCTTCTTGCCATGCTGCTATACAGTTGTGCGTCCATGCGGGCCGGCTTTCCCCCTTGCTCTCTCTCTCTCTCTCTCTCTTTCTCTCTCTCTCTCTCTCGCTGTGTCTGTTTGTGTGGGTGTGGGTAGGTGTGCATCTCGAAGAGCGCTCAGTTCAGGAAGGTGCGTTTCCTTGATTTATACATGAATGACTTGGTCTCTCTTTCTGTTCATTCCGTCTCTCCTCTCAAAAATTCCAGTGCACAAGAGCCGAACAACAAAGGTAGAAATACAGCGGAAGGAGAAGACAAAAAAGGATGGCAAAGCGTGGGTGGAAGAGCTCGGGAAACAGGAGGAAGGCACATGACATGACGGGAACAGGCACAGACAAAAGTAAATGATGAGGCTGTATAGAAGGTATGGCGGGTTGTAAGCACTCATACAAAAAATCAGAACACCGACAGATCTACCGACACATTCAAACGAAGCCAGCCACCTAGCTGTCTCCTCTTTCTTTCTCTCACTGTCACGGTCCGCTGAAAAGTTTCCAGTCACGCGGAAATCTTCAATTCTCGAACATCTCATGGAGCACGAGACTTTTCTCTTCTCTCTTCTTTCTGGTCGTATCTCGGTTCCACCCCCCCCTGTGTCTGCCAGGAAACCCCTTTGTGTTATACAACAGAAATCGGAATAATCAAATCAGAACACCCTCTTTCTCTCCGCCTTTCCTTCTGTCTTCGCTGATCACCGCTCGATTTCTTCGTGCTTCTTTCTTCCAATTTCCTCTACGTCCCCGTCCACCCAAGTCAGAAACCTATAACGGTGAAATGGCAGGACGCTTGTTTGTTTCCCTTTTCTCTCACAGCCTTGTGACCACTCTTTTGTTCCCTGTTCGATCGTGCAAATCAATTCCCACTCCGTCTTCTGCTCCTCTAGCTTCTGTACAACCGTGTAGGGTACCCTGACACACTCCTCTGTTTTCGTCCACTTCCATCTGTTTTCTCTTATCTTCTCTCTGCTGGTCCACAGGAGCACTTCTTTTTATTCATTCGTTTGTCTTACGGGTAAGATTAACGTCTTCGCTAAGGGACAGACACAAAGGAGAAGAAGGATACCCTCTTCCTTCCCTTCTGTCTGTCTGTCTTTCCGACTATCCATCTGTCTTGGTCTTCGCCTGCCTGATACAACGACGTCACAGACAGACACAAGCAAGCAAGCAGACAGGCAGACAAGAAGGCAGCGAGACCGAAGGACAAGCACCTAGACACGAAGGAGAAGGCACAGTGCTGCAAGGCAGAAAGATCCATCCCAGTCTCATGAATAGACAAATCAAATCGGGACAATCCATGCAATCACCTGAAAAAATCTCATCGCCTTTCTCTCCCGGCTCCTTTACTCGTCCGCCTCGTGGTCGCCGTCTCCTCCCTGGTCCAAGTATCCTTCGCCTTCTCCTGCCTCCCCCTGGAACGCGTTCGCTCCCTCGTCTCCGTACCCCTCCCCGTAATCTCCCGCCCCCCCATCCCCATAGCCGTTATAGTCTTCCCCCCCTCCCCCCTCATAATCCCCAGCGAGCGGAGGCTCGTCCTCCTCCTCCTCCTCCCACTGTCTCTCAGGGTCGAATCCGTCATCGTTGTAGTTGCTGTACCCTTCCTCCGGCCCGCGCCCCTCCTCTCCGTGAAACTGGTGCTCTTCTCCCCCGTACCCATACTCTCCCTCTCCTCCATGGTCAGCATGACCCTCTTCTTCGAACGCACCCTGCCCGCCGTCTCCGTGGTCCTCTCCGTGATCGGCAGGCTGACTCTCCTCAATGTGCTCACTGGGCTGATCTTGAGGGGCAGCGGCTTCCTCCTCTGGTGGCTTCACAGGCGCTTCTGCCGTCTTCTTCTTCTTCCTCTTTGCTCCCACCTTGACCCCCTCCCGGAGATTTGGAGTGACACCAGACGAGGGGGCTCGCTGAGCCGTCCCTCCCCCTCCTCCAGAGGAAATAGGAAGAAAAGGGCCGTACCCGGGTGCGGGGGCGTTCTTTCCACCGCCACCACCGGCCAGAACGATGGGGGGATGGGGGCCTCTCGGACGAAGAACGGCGCGGGGCCTCACTCCCTCCATCGGACTCACAGGCCCCAGGGGTCCTGGTGCTACTCCCGCGTTCCCCCCCCCGCGGACCGTCAGAATCATAGGGCGGGGAGGGTCTTCTCTAGCAGGGAAAGGTCCCGGGCCGGGGCCGCCTGGTCCCTCCATATGAGGGGGGGGGCCTCCGAACATCATCACCGGGCGCATATGGGGCCCCGGAAATGGGGGACGAAACCCTGCAGGACCATCAGGGCCTCCACCCGCCCCCGGCGGCATGATGCCCTCAAGAGGAAAGCCGGGACGCATGTGCGGGCCTGGTCCCGGACCAGGGCCGTCAGGGTGCATGTTTGGGGGGATCGGCATGCCTGGACGCATCGGGCCGGGGCCGGGGCCGCGCGGGTCGAATGGGACAGGCGAAGCCTGTGGGTGTGGGGGCTGTCCCGGGGGGGCTTGTGCAGGACGCGGTGGCTGCTGGGGAGGGTGCTTGGGCGGCCCTTGTTCGGGCTTGGGTGGCGGTTGGGCTGTGGAACGGAGACGCTCTGGAATGGCCGCAAGAAGGGGCTCGGGATTTGTGCTTTTCATCGGCTGCGGTTGCTGCACTTGAGGGGGCTTGGGTTGACCTGAGGGACCAACGCCGGGCTCTGGAAGGAGACCGTTGGGCCGTGGGCCGGGGCCGGGTTGGAGCTGGGCGGGCGGGGGAGGTCTCCGGCCAGAGGGGGAGACGGGGGTGGACCCTTGCTGGTGATAGGGGCCTGGCATGCCACTGCTGTCATGAGGAGGGGGGGCGGGTCTGTAGCCGCCGAACATGTCAGCAGCCGGACCGAAAGGGGGAGAAGCAGAGGGATAGGGAGACGGAGAGGAGCCTCCGGACATGGGAGGGGCCCCAGGTGCACGTGTGAGGCGTGCACCCCCACCCTGGGGAGGCGGGGGGACTCCGTATTGCGGCGGGGGGGGTGAGGGAGACGGCTGGCGTTCGGGAGGTGGTGGCTGTGGCTTTGGTGCCGTTTGTTGCTGCTGTTGCTGTTGCTCCTGCTGCCTCTGCTGCATGCTCTTTGGCATGAACACAAAGTTCTCTGGCTCCTTCGGTCTGGGCACGAAGGTCATGACCTCATCCTCTGGTTCTGGCGTCTCCTCTTTCGGGGGAGGGGGGGCTACAGAGGCGGAGGGGTGAAGGAACACAGGCGCAGGCAGGGAGGGGGCCTGGGACATGGCGTCACTGGGGGCTCCTGGGGGCTGGTGGAATGATCCTCCTGGAGAGGCCGTGCCGCTCCCTTCAGGGTATCCCGGACGATGCTGCCCCCCTGGCGGCACACGGGGGCCACCCTTGGACGGATCTCCATACTGCATTTCCTCGGGGGCAGGAGGTTGGCGTCTCTGAGGGGGAAGCAACACACTGGGCGGAGGGTGCACGGGGACATGAGGGTCTGGTGGAGGGTCGTGGTGATTGTACTGGTGTGGATATCCAGACATCATGTCAACGTCTCTGTCCCCCCTCCACTGCTGCCCCCCGTGTCCTCCTCTGTGTTGTCCTGCCTCGACCTCTTTTCTCGACACCAGCCGAATAGCCGGCCTCTGCGGCGCACCCGGCTGGGGGGGTGCGGGAAGGGGTCCGTTCTCCCCCCCTCCTATCCCCTCACTCCCTGTTCCTCCTCTTCTGTCTCTTTCACCCCTGTCGTCTCTGTCTGTTCCATTCTCCCTCGCTTGGGCCAATTTCTTTTCACACCACTCAACTGCCCCCCTGTACTTCTCCCACAAGTCTCGCTTCGTGTAGGGAATGAATTTATTCCCTCGACTGAAAGCCTCCGCTTTCCAAAGCAAATTACTGGCGTCCCACTTGATCTGGCACTTCGAGGGGATGGAGGTACGGTTGTAACAGTCGTTGACCTCAAAGGCGATTTCGGAATCCGTGAGATCTCGGAGATCGACATCGTCCTCATCTGCCTCCTCACTCAAGTCGTATTCCTCCTCTGCATCAGCAGGAGGGTTGTAATCCCGCTCTCTGCCCCTGTCTCTGTCTCTATCCTTCCGATCGCGATCACGTCCCCCCCCACGATCACGCCCCTCTCCCCACCCACCGGTGCGGGAGGACTGATACCTCCCCCCGTCTCTCTGGGGACTTCGATGACGTCCCCGTCTATCTCTATCTCTGTCTCTGTCTCTCGCATCAACAATTCGCTCTCTCTCTCTGGACCTCTCTCTTTCTCTCTCACGAGAGCGACGAGAGTAGCCATCATTCCCACCTCTCCCCCCTCCATCCCTATCTCTATCTCGACGACTCTTCTCCCTGTCTCTGTCACCAGACGACCTCAACGCATCCTGCCCCCTCCTCCTCTCTCTGGGAGCCTGTGGCTGCATCTCCACATCGTCGCCATTCGTGCCGCCTTCGTCATCCCCCTTCCCGGCAATGCTCTTCAGCAGGTCGGTGAGAAGGTCGTTAGGCAATCCAATCTTCAGCCACTTGGCCAGGGACACATTCTGAATCGCATCCACACTGCAAGAGGCCAGAGACGGGGAGGAGGGAGGGAGAGCAGCAGGAAGGGAGGGTCAAGGACGAGCAACGGGGGCCACAATCTGACGACACCGACACAGCCGAGACAAGAGAAGAGAGAAGAAGCGAACAAAAAAGACAGAGAAACGAGCCCACGCGCAGAGAGGTACTGAGAGTCAAACGGGGAGGGAGGAAAGATGGACAGAGAATACAAGTACGAGGGTAGAGACACAAAGGTGCCAGTGCAGAGAACCGAAGAGAGAGAACGACACAGCACGAATGGATGAAGAAAACGACCAGAAAGGGGGCGATGACATTGTCATCGAGGGCGCAGGGAGGACGAGAAATTTAACGGACCTGCAGAGCGAATTCGTGTCCAAGATTTTGAGGTAATTCGCACTGGTGTTTCTGGAGTGTCTGGCGCGACGACAAAAAGTGTCCACGCACTGTATGATGTCGTTTCTGCAGAGAGCAAATAAAGGAAGAATTCAGATGAACGCGTGTGTAACTGTATGGCACTTGCGGTAAGAAAATGACGCAAGACTCACCGGTAATCGTTGTGGTTGCTGGCCATTTTGCTTGTCGCCGTGTCAGAAGTGCGACGGCAGGCCAGAAGAGCTTCCCGGAGCAGACCAGCGGGAGCACCGAGGTCAGACTTTTCCGCCCGAATTGTGGAAAAGTCAAGCAAAGGGAGCGAAAGGTTTTATCAGGGTCTCCAAAGGGAAAAAGATCGAACAAGCAGTCAAGCACCCACGAAGGCAGTCTGTTTTCACAGTGTGTACCGTGCTTCGCAATGGCACATGAACAGGAACTAACAGAGGCTTTCGATGAATGTCCAAAGAAGACACAATTTTAAGTCTGACAAGAATCATGCTGTAACAGTTTTGGGACGTACGTACGTGAAAACTGATCAGAACTGATCAGAACCGGCCAGCCTCAAAATTGAGCTTCATGTTCTTTCCGGGACACGCGTAGCCTCCTGTCGCTATATAGCTGGTCCCGGAAAGCTGAAAATATGGGCCGCTGCGGGGCACTTAATTGAGGCTTGCGGCTAAAAAAAAAGGCAGTTGATTTACCGTCTCTCGACCATGCAGGCTGACACTGTATATATAATTCAAGCTTGGCCGGTGACTTGCAAGTGACAGGCATGCAAAGGACGCGCCTTTGACATACATCGAGTCTGCAACGCTCGGTCACGGTGTTCAAAAAGCTTTCCCCTTCCGAAGCTCTCCAACGTGTTCCCGATGACGAATGTAGACGGAGACGCCGGGCCGCCCATCCGTGTCATGTCAGTCAGTCCCTCCGTCTATTCACAAGCGAATGAGTCTGCGATACATTCTGTTAGTCCTACGGCTAATCTGTTATTCTGTTCGCCGCTCATTTTGCCCCTCAGTTCAGACTGTCGTCGGTGAGTCCTTGACTGACTAGCGAGGCTGGTGCATGGGCGGGCAGTTACAGCCTGGCGGGCAGGAAGTTCAGCAGGCAGCTAGTCAGCCAACCAGTCAGCAAGTCAGTCATGCAGACAAGCAGATAGGCAGGCGGGCAGGCAGCCAGCTGGCCAACCTAGGCAGGCAGGCAGGCAGGTAGGCAGGCGGGCAGATACATACATAGGCAGGCGGGCAGCCACGCAGCCAGCCAGTAAGTCAGTCAGGGTGTCGACAGGGAGTCAGGCAGGCGGGCATTTCGGCAGACGGGAAGTCAGGCAGCCAGCTTGTCAGCCAATAACGCATTCAAACCGGTCGTTGTTCACTTCAGACAGTTTGTAAGTTGGTCCACCAGGCAGTCAGCCAGCCAAATATATATGTGTAGTAGTATTTCTATGAGTTAGACTACCATCCAATCAGCGAGTTGCTCAGTCAATCAGTCGGGTTGTCTATCCGTCCGTCCGTCCGTTCGGTAGTGAGTCCTTCAGTCAGGCATATAACCAGCCAGCCAGCCAGTCGGTGAGCCCTGCATCCAGTCCTCCGTGAGTGTTAAGCAGTCAGGAAAGCAACCAATAAGTCTCAGTGCATCACTCATTCCGCATGAAAACTCTGCCAGTCAGTCACCGTGACGCCGTCAGTCAGTCGATCACTCAGTTCGCCATTCACTGTGCCTCAATCAGTAAGCCAGTCGGTGACTCTCTCAAATCACTCACTCATCCACTCACTGTGTCGATCAGTAAGCCAGTCAGACGTTTCATCCTAGATTGTAGGTGCAGGCAGATAAGTTTGTTTTTCCTTGGTTACATTTTCCTGAACGGATTCCTTCCGGTATCTTCAGTCTTCCTCTCTGCGTTCATGTGTGCAGGTGGGTAGGCAACAGTTACACTTACTACAACAATCTCATGCACCTTTTCTTTCAGTTGGGCAAACGGGTCGGGCCAGAGGGAGGTCCGAAGACAGACCTGAGACAGCTGTGCATGACGGAGCCTCGAAAGGGTTTCCTCGATCACGCGGGGGACTTTGAAGCTGTGCTCGGGGCGTTTCAACCATCTATCCTTGTCCTGCAGGTTGGCCCCTTTTCCTTCTGTTCGCTTTCACTCTTTCTTTGTTTCTTTCTTTCTTTCTTTCTTTCTTTCTGTCTTTCTTTCTTTCTTTCTTTCTTTCTTTCTTTCTTTCTGTCTTTCTTTCTTTCTTTCTTTCTTTCTTTCTTTCTTTTTTCCTTCCTTCCTTCCTTCCTTCCTTCCTTCCTTTCTTTCTTTCTTTCTTTCTTCCTTTCTTTCTTTCTTTCTTTCTTTCTTTCTTTTCTTTCTTTCTTTCTTTCTTTCTTTCTTTCAGGCAATTGAAGGGAGACTGATTGATCCATCCATCCATCCATCCCACTTCAACCTTCTTCGACTTTCTCTCTCCTTCTTGGATCGTATCTTCTTCTTGTTCTTCCTCCCCGTCTTCTCCGCTTTGTATGTAAAGTTTGATCTATCTGTGCGTGCTTGTGCCGCAGGACGTCTCCCACGGGCCGGGGGGGGGAGACGCAGAGCTTCTCGCAAAGACGAGAGAGAGCATCAAAACAGTTTTTGGCCCCGCGATCGCGAAGGTCAAATCTGTGCGCAAGGTAGTGCTCTTCCAGACTTGGGGGAGGGAGACGATGCCTCTCTACCCAGGGTTTCTGGAGATGAATCAAAGAACAAAGGAGGGATACGAACAGTACAAAAAAGATCTTATTGACGCAGGAGTCAAAGAATCGAGTGTCGAGATTGCCAGAGTGGGCGACGCATTCCGTTGGCTTCACGATCACGCAAAGGTCTTGTGGCAGTCGTTCTACTTCGATGACATTGGCCACCCAACTGTTCCTGCAACGCTCCTGGTCGCTTTCGTTGTTTTCCTTGCGGCTTTTGAGACTGCGCAAATGCCTGATGACGACCGTCTCCTCAAGCTGCCTGTGGTAGTCTCTGAGGACGTGCGGACTCTTCTCAAGCGCGTGGCAGTGCACGTCCAGAGGGGGGGAGAGGAACCTCACGACGTTGCATCCCAATGGAAGTCTGTGCTGCTCTGTTCTCAGTGAACCAAGTGGGATTCGAATGCGCTTTTTGGTTAGCTTGGGGTTTTGCAGCTGTGATACCACGAGCATCCTGGTAGTAGCCTGCTAGTAGGTGTATAGTAGTCTATAGTAGTAGGTTGTGGTCCATTTGTGGAGTATTTCTGTGAGAATCCGTATAAGCGTGATACCTGGCGTGATACAGACTATAATCTAGACTATAATACATCTATATACATCTACTAAAAGCCTGAGGGCCTTAATTTTAAATTCTTAAGCGTACGCATGGTGTGAAAAACCTTTATTAGGTGAAGCTCTGATGATTGATTACAACTAAGTTGAAGAATCAATGCAGTCTTTATGCAGATGTTCTTAAAGACTTTCAAATATAGTAAAAAAAAAATAATTTCGGAATATTTAATTGCACTAAACTGAGGAAAGGGAAAAACATGATTTTGTTACTAGCTAGCTGCATGTAAAATGATGTAATGTAATTCACTATAGTGATTCACACTTTAAAAACCAGGCTTATTATAAAATTGATTATTGATACAAAAGTTTGTTAAAAAATCGTACTTACTTACTTAATTGTGGTTAAGCCTAAGGTCTCCAAAACCAGAGACAAATGGCAACCCATGCACGTATACCAAATATTTTTATAGTTTCTTAAAGTCTGTATAACGTCAACGATTTAAGTGTTATACGAGTGACGTGATTGATACACCTAGCGATACACCTAGATACATTAATGCTTGAAGCCGATACCTGGCAGTAGACCGCAGGGATTCCCAAAACATCTAGCGGAACATAAAATCCTATCCTATCCTCATAACTTTAACTTAAAGTAAAATCTGTAGAGCTAGATCTAGAGTAAAATTCAAACACCAGATTCCCTGGATCTCTCAGCCCGCGGCCTAGCCCGCGGCCTATTGGAATCAGCTTTAAATCAGCTAAAGATCATAACTCAAGACTAGCATCTAAACTTGGTGAAACTGTTTTCGTATCTCAGGCTGCCTTCTACTGTTTCACACCTTCTGCCCTTTTCAATGGCACTGACGCCCTCTTATTTGCTTTTGCCTCCCGTCTTTCAATCTGCCAGGCACCGCCGGTCATGCGGTAGGGCGGATTCCATGACAAGTCAGTCGAGACACATCCCCTCCAAGGTTTGCTAAGACAAACGATGCGCATGGCGCCGCCACACACTCTCTAGTCTTTTTTCCCGATAGAAGGCGAGGATGAATGACGAGTCGGAGGAGACTTGTGCAAAAAGGGGGCCGACAGTACTGAGATAGAAAGCGAACGAGGAGAATGCAGATGGCTGTGCTCCATTCTGGTCATTTCGTGCATGTGCCTCCCTAAACCCCCGAAAGGGGGAAGGAAGAAAGTGAACGCAAGAGGAGTGGACCTACAAAATAAGCCTGCGGGAGGGAGTTCACTTCTCCACGCGCACCCCCAGACCTTCGAGCACAGACAAAACAACAAACAGAAGGAAGCAGAGACATCAACGAGGCCCTTTATGCGTCTGGACAGAAAAAGAGCAGCAGCAACGGTACACGCGAATTGAAGTCAGACAAATGAATACATGAAGGAAGGAGCACAAGACAACTGAACAAACTTACGATTCCTTTGCATCGTTCTCACACTCATTTCATGTGCCAACAGGAGCTGATGGAAGAAACACAAATGAAACAGGTCGGGAGGAACACCACTGGGGCGGAGGGAGAAGGGAATGAGAGGAAGAGGGCTAGGGAAAGGGGCGATGCAAGGAAGTGAGTGAGAAAAGGGGAAAGAGAGCGAGACCCTCGAGAGGGCCTCTGCTCTTCCTCTCTTCTCCTCTGAAACCTCAGCAAGGAGAGGAGTGATCAGGGCTGATGGCCAACAAGGCGCGGCAGCAATCCACTTAGTGTTGATACTAAGAAACAAAAGAGTCAAACAATATGTACAATCCTCCTCCATGTATCTATCGGCCTGCTGCCTCATTCCTCTCTCTTTGCCCTCCCTCTTCTTCCCCCTGCATGTCCTTAATTGTTCCTTTCCTCTTACACCTCGATCTTTACACATTCACATCCTCCTCTTCCCCCACTTCTCCCCCCTCTTCTGCCAGACGAGAGGCACCATACCCGAATTCACTCCCACCGTCGGCTCTCCCTCCCGTCTCCCCTCCCCCCGCCTGGGCTTCATGCCCCTCGGCGGCAGGCGGCGGGGACAGACCGGAAGGGACCCCAGACGAGGACGCGCCGCCACCCCCTGAGCCATTCCGACCTACCACCATTGCAGGACTCAACGAGGCACCCCCAGTGCCCCCCCCTGCGTGCTGATGCATTTCCTCTGCACTGCCTCCCACAGGCGACGCGGCTGCCGCAGCCGCTGCGACTTCTTGGAGGCAGCTTGCGTATCCCTCCCCTCTTCCTTCCTCAAGCTCCTGCACCTCCTCACCCCTGCTACTTGCAGGTGCAGGCAGCCTGTTCTGCACACGCACCGCAGCCACTGCGGACGCACCTAGCGCCTCTGCTGCCTCCCCTGCCTCCGCGTCTCCCACCTCCCCAGGCTGATCCCTATCTTGAGGGACCCGAGAGAGAAGCTCGGCCAGACGCCCACTCCGGAAGAAGGCCCTCTCACGGTCCCAGTCCCCACTCCCAGAGGACCCCGGCCAGTCGACCGGAGACGGCGCAGGTGCAGAGGGGACAGAGGGACTCCCTGCAGATCCCTCTGCAGTTTCGCGCATCAACTCACCAGGAGGCCTCAAGCTCTGCGGCATCAGACCGAGGGAAAAGTGGTGCGGTCTGTTCTTGGCGAACGAGGAGGTGGTGGGTGTCAGGCCGAACGCTGCAGTGGTGACTGTGGGAGTGCCTGCTCCCACTGCTGCCTTTGCTGTAGCGCTGCCAGTCGAGGGCAGCGGAGGGGGGGGTCCTGCAGCACGCAGAGGAGCAGTGACTGCCCCAGCGGCGGCGGCGGGAGAGAGCCCCCCGGCAACGGCCACTGCGGCCCTGTTGAGGAGCACGCCGGGGCCCTTGAAAGAGAGTGCTGCCGGGGTCGTCGAGGCCCCGTGGGTCTGTCCCGGGAGGGGAACGGAGAGAAGCTGCTGAGTGGCAGGACAGGCCTTCCGAGCGGCTGTCATCGGCGTGGTGGCTCGAGGAGACGCGGGGGGTGGGAAGGGGGTTGTAATTGGGGGTGTGACGGTGCGAAGGGTGGGGGGAATGGGAGCTGCGAGTGCTTGCTTTCCGGCCTCTGTATCTGCTGTCTCGGTCTGTCGTGTCGTCTCATCAGGAGCTCGGTAGGCTGGTGAGAGCCCAGTCCCAGCTGCTTGTTCGGCAGCTGCTTTGGGAGGGGGGGGAGGGGCAGCGAAGGGTTCTGTTGTCACAGGGGTCTCCCCTCCTCCCTTTCGCTTTGCAGAAGGAATACGGGATCTGCATGGGGAGGTGGATGTGGCAGAGGGGGGAGGGGGGGGCCCTCCGACGCCGCCTGTAGACGTTGGGGCGGAAAGGGCCAGGTCTGCAACGGCTCCTCCTTCCTGTCCCTGGGAAGCTGGGCCTCCAGAAGGGCCGATGGGGAGCGTAGTGTCGGGAGGGGGGGGGG
>JAHBMJ010001673.1:0-7500 GCA_018398765.1 Chromera velia
GCCTCCAGCCGCGCTGCCCCGATAAGCAACGCCGCGGCTCGGGACCGGCCGAGTCGGGCCGACCACTGCACGCCTGCCGCCGCCTCTCTATAAGTGGCTGATTACAGCATCATCTCATCTTTTATTTTATTTAATTTGAAGGCCACTGTGGCAATACGTAGTAACAGTCGTAGTTCCTTTGAGCCACTGAGCCGCTGTTTAAGTAATCGTAAAACTGACTATTTTTTGCATCGTTTCTCACCTTCAAAGAGTGTCCCGTCATGCAAGTTGATTCTAACACCATTCCGTAGACCATTCGAGACCATTCCCCCTTGCACATCCTTGCACTGGAAAAAGAAGCCAATCAATCTTTAAAACGAAAGGGAAAACAAAAACTCGGCAAACCCAGGAACCGTGACTTCAAAACAGAGAAGCAAAAGGCTCAGTCAATAAACCGCTCTGAAACAGAGCAAAAAACCCTGCAGACCTTCAAAGAGTGATATCAAAATCTGTTCTTCTACCGAATCGAGAAGCAGTGGAATGAAGCAGCAGAAACAACTCTCTTTTTCTAGAAATACAGCCAAAGGGTTCAAACCAAAATTGCCTCGATTCTTGAACGCGCGTTCAGTCTCTTTGTGCATGTGCACTCTTTTTATTTCCTCTCAAAACCCTTTGATGGGCCTGTTTGCTTTCTGCTCAACTGTCTGGCCTCTCTCCAGAGAGGCAGGCGTGGCCCCGCCATGTATTTGTGAGAAGAGGAGAGAGGAGAAGAAAGTAGAAGTGAAGATGAAAGAAGAGACGAGAAGAGAAAAGAAGAGGCAAGAAGAGAGAGGGGGAGAGGTGAGGAGAAGACAAGAAACGCATGGGTGGATAAAAAGAATGGGGGCAGGGCACGTTTGCACGTAGGACCTGGTCCACCAAAATTTTTTCAAGGCTTCATGTGAAGAAAAAATTACCATCACGAATCAAAAAACGGCTCACGAGTGCCCTACATGCATGACCTGTTTCTGGGAATGTCTTTGTTCCCTTTCAAAGCTCCTCGCCTTCTTAACTGAAATTACTGCACGAACGTGCACCTCCACCGACTTCTCTCTGTCGCCTTTTTGCTGGATTTCTAAGGCTGGACAGTTTTTCGGCCTCCTCCCACGAAGACATGACCGACATACATGCAAACAGTAAGAGATGGAAAGGGCGAGGGAGATAGAAAGAGACAGAGAAAGAGAAGGGAAAAGACATGCACCCATACACGCATACAGAGAGGGAAGGGGAGGCCTCACGTCCGTAGGCTTTTTTCTGCATTTCCGTTCTTCTGATCCAGGGGGACCTGAATCGCACTGGGGCCACGCTAATAGCCCAACGCATCGAAAGACAAATGCAGGGTCGCAAGTGCCGTTGGAGGCATTCACCCTTTCTCTCATCCATTATTCTGTCGGGAAAGAAACACGAAGTGAGTATCGATCAAGCAGCATTGGATTCAACTCATGAGGCAAGAAAGTACTTCTTTTCTGATTGACAGGAAAAAAACCAAAAAAAGTCCCATTTTTCCATTCGTCATCCTTTCTCCATTGCGCTTGCACCGGACCCCTTTTTCGTTCCTTTCACTCCGTTGGAACTTTTCCTGAGTTTTTCACGAGCCACCCAGAAGGGTGCTCTGTCTGTGGTTATGCAGAGAGGCCAAAAAACTCAGTCCCTTGGAGGGAAGGGCCATGCCGAAAGCGGGCGTCCTTGAAAAGGGAAGTCCTCGGTTGTGCTCCTCCAACCACTGCTCCATCTGACTGTCCGTGGCCTCGAGGAAGTCTCCCATCGCCTCTTCTCCCAGACTCGTGCGAGAGCCCGCAAAGCGGTCGGAATCGACGCAATGGATGGCGGGGTCGGTCAGATGGAACGCCTTGATCTCTCCGTCTCTGCCCTTCTTGATCACGCCCTGGAGATCACACACCATCATGTGACCGTTTGTTGCCTCGTGGGTGTACTTGAGGAACTTGCCAAGGGTGGGGTGGAAGTTGCCGCCGTCCCAGATCGCGACGTTGCTGCAAAACTTCTGGAACTCCCCGTCCAAGAGACGGCGCTCCACAGTGTAGCGCTTCACCTGCTTCCCCTCCGGCCCCACCACTTCCACCTCCGCAATGTACGCGCGCTTGTAGAAGACCTTGGGACCGCTGCCTGAAGAGGCGTTGAAGGCCTCTGCAAGGAAGACCGCGACTGCCGACTCATCCGCCTGGCACTCGTGGCTCTTCTTGCTGTTGTCCTCGTCTCGGATCGACTTGAACTCCTTGAACACATACTCCTCCCAGATGTGGTTGACCTTCATGAAACCCTGGAAGCAGTACCGAAGTGCCCCCTTTGCAAAGGGCTGAGGCGCGATTTTGACCTCGACACTCTTCGTGTCAGCTGCAGTGGCAACAGAGACAGACGCAGAAGCGGCAGTCCCCCGAACGAATCTGGTGGGGCTCATGATTTCAGAGAGGTTCTTCTTGCGGGGGGCAATGGAGAGGGTCGCAGTCTGCTGAGGGAGGTCATCCGCGTTCCAGACGTCGGAGCTGAGCTCGAGGTCTTTCTCGGGTCCCTCCCCTCCCTTGGTGGCAGTGAAGGTGCGGAAGATGGACGAGCGCACACACGTGGTCACAAGGTCTTCGAGCTTCTCAACGCTCTCGTAGTCGAGGACCTGGACCTGAAGCTCGGGAGGGAGTCTGCAGGGAGGCAGGCAGCCAGCCAAGCAGAAAGGAAGGGTAATAGATGATACACTTGGATGAACGCAGGTGTGGCAGACAATCAAGCGAGAAGTATGATTATGTGTTCCCTCGAGGTTCTCTTGCTGATGATCGGTCTAGATCTACTTGTCGAATGACTAAAATGTTCGGACTCAACAAAAAACTCTCCTTTGCAAGGACACTCTCTGACATGCAAGCACACGTGCGACAAAACAGACAATAAACAGGAGGTCTCCCCTCTCATCCACTCCAACAATGCTGTCTGGGATTGTCCAGGCTTCCCTGTCTCTGCTCCCTTTCCGTCTCTCCACACATGCACACAGACACACACACACACACACACACACACACACACGCACGCACGCAGGCACGCACGAACGCACACACACACACACACACACACACACACACATACACATGCACACGCACACGCACACACGCACACGCACACGCACACGCACACGCACGCACACACACAGAGAGAGAGAGAGAGAGAGAGAGAGAGAGAGAGATATCAGGAAGCTCAGCAAATGGCAATGTCCATCAGGATGCCAATCGAAGAAACCAAAAGCCACAAAGGAGACTGACTCCTTGTTGATCTCAGTGATCATCTTATCGGTGAGAGAGTGGATGCGGAGGAAGTAGTAGCTCATGCCGTCCCGCACAACGAGGGACTGCACCTCGTCGACGATATCGTAGCCCCGGGGACACCCGTCGCGGTAGTAGGTGTCACCTTGCTTGCCCATCGTGTGGAATCTTTGACCGTGGCAGGGGGCGTCCCCGATATGGATGACGATCGCGGTGTCGTTCGACCAATCGAGCTCCGTGCACGCGTGCACTCCGCCGCTGACGTCCTCTGCGTAGTCCCCCCCCCAGAAGGTCTGCACCTTGCCAACGAAGTCTTTGAACTTCTCGATGTCCTCACTGAAGTCGAACTTCTCAAGCTGCTGACTCTTGGGGAGGTTCACGTCTCTGTAGCCCACGAAGGCGGCACGGAGACGGAGGGATTTGTTGGTCTTCTGCACGCGCTTGATGATGCGCTTGATCCGCGCTTTCACGCCTGCACAAAGCCCACCCATAGAGAGAGCAGATCAGCAGGGAACACAGCGATAGTGAGAAGGTGCATGAGATTCAACTGAAGAGCCTCGACGGAAGAGGAGATGGAGGTGGGGCATGGGCGCCGAGAGCCGGGGAAGAGAAACGAAGAGAATAGAAGAAGACAGGGAGCCTTGGCGCACAAAGCATGGGAATAAGTATTTTGTTGGGAGAGGACTAATTGAGAGAAGGAGAGGGAGTTGGAAAAGGGGGCCAAAGACACGGACAGACGTTGAAACGGCGCCGAAAGACGCCCGGAGGGATGAAGTTAGAACCTCGAGAGGGATGTGGGGAGGGAGGCAGTATCAGCGACAAAACTGAAAACGAAGTCAGACGGTGCGACTGCACTCACAGCCAATCGACGACGATTGCGTAAGCAGAATCTGAGAAGAATTCCCCATAGGAGCCCCAGAGACGGGAAGGAAGGAAGGAAGCTGGACGGATCGCGGCTCACTGACCGTCGATGTGGGACGACATGGAGTTCGTGCAGTCCACGAGGAAGCAGAGGTCAACGGCGTTGCAGTTCTTCATCTGGTCATAGAGCTTCTGCAGCTCCCTCTTCTTTCCGTCCTTCTTCGCCTTCTCCCTCGTCTTCAGGAGGGAGTCCTTTGCAACTGTGAAGGTATTCATCATCTTCTGCATCAGCTCGGTCTTCTCGGGTGTCACTGAGAAGAAAAAAGTACAGGGCGACACAGCATTTGAAGTCAAAACAAGCAACTTCTGCTTCAAAGGCAGAGAAGTGTCGGACATAGACCGACCTGTTCCAGTGCCTCCCGACTGAACCCCAGCCATCAGATCTGACAGCTGCTTCTGGATCTGTTCATACTGTTTCTCTACGTCCACTGTTTTCAAAGACATTGTCAGGAAAATAGAAAGAGTAAGAGTGAACTACAGTATGCTGAAACAGCTCGACAGGGAGAGACCAGGAGCCACGAAAAACGTCTGACTGGAATAAAGTGAGACGGAGACGCCGGAGTCCCAAACAGACAATACAGGTATAGAGAAGCTGTTCTGAACTTCGCAGCAATGCTTCTCGTTTCTTCCTAATTCGTGAAACAAAACACACCGTATACTTGCGCACAGCACTCTCAATGTTCAATGTTGACGGGTCCCAGCACTGCCAGCAGAACGATGACCCTTCGAACGCAGTGCATGGGGTCTGAAGGGAGGCTTATATAGGGAGCTACGTGCATGCATGCATGCATCATTGCGCACTCCGAGCTAGCTAGGGTGGACTCCGTGCGAACGCTCTGCAAGTCGGAGACCGCGCCCCGCGAATCCCCGCGCGTGTGAAAAATTAATTGTACGTGTATGCATCCACGAACCCTCGGTCTGTGAATTGTACGTGGAAAATGTGTGAAATGCTATAATTTAATTAATTGACTTTAAGTGCCCCTCCATGCATGCATGGAGTTTCCGGGGCCACCACGCATAGCTCGGAGAGCGCATGGAGGGGACACGCATGCTGCGAGTCATGCTGCAATCTTGAATCAAAATCACTGACGAAATGAACTGCATGAAAAGACCGTGAACCATTGTGTGAAAAGTGAACAGAAAGAGGGTTCTGCGCGAGGAATTTCAAAAGTATGAAGCATTTGCCCGAAATGGTTGTGTCTCCGTCTACGTCATTTACCGTCTCCTAAGCGGCCACGGGTGCCTGCTCCGCTTTTGTTCCGTCTCTCTGAACACCTACTTTCGCTCCATCTGCACAGGGAGCGGAAGGCTTCAAGCTCAAGGAGGGGACTGCTTCTGTTTTCGCCGATAAAGATGATCATTCGTGATTCAATCTCTGTCGACTGTCTTCATGGTTGGTTAGATGCCACCCGCTTGCTGATGGAAGGAGATATAGAACAAGCAATCATAGTCCTCGGGGAGTCCAAGGACCTCATGC
The DNA here is from genome assembly GCA_018398765.1 of Chromera velia. Classification (NCBI taxonomy): domain Eukaryota; family Chromeraceae; genus Chromera; species Chromera velia. The sequence goes on from JAHBMJ010001673.1 coordinate 5,677, forward strand.
CTCTGGACGACATTGGAGCCTACACGCCCGATGGTATTGGACCCTGGCGTATGGTAAAGCAGAACCTCCTTCGTGCTTGCCAAGACGGATATGGAAAGGTTTACGTGGCCAAGAGACCCGACGGGTGCATCATGTGGGTTCCCCACGCAGTCGTTGAAAAGGCGTTTGAACAGATGAATTCATTCAAAGAAACACAAAGACGATTGTTGGCCGGGGGCGGAGGTGAGACGGACTTGTTCGATCCGCTAGGTGATGCCATCATGGCAGACGTCCAGGACTCCGTCACCCCAGCCGTGCCTCTTGTCCAGCCAACCGACCTAGACGCCAATCATGAGCATTCCTCAGCGAGACAGAGGATGCCGGAGGCCTCCAGCGAAGCATCGATCTCCACCACCGTCTCTCCGTCCATTTCCTACAAGATGTACGGAGGCAACCCGCCTCACGTGTCTGAGGGAAAAGTCTCGAGGGAAAGCGAGACTAGACTCGCGGTCGGAAGCAGCACGGAGAAGAGACTGGGCGAGAGGGAGAGCCGACAGCAGGAACAGGTACTTTCTGCAGAAGTTTGAACATGATGTCTGAGTTTGCTGTCTTCCCCATTCGGCGCCTTCTCTCCCCTCCTTCTCTTTGTCATCTGTCAGCTTCTGGTGTGCGTACTATGTGTGTGCGCTTTGCCTGTCCAATTGAAGGTGTTGAAATTCTTCAGTTTTTCCTCTCTCCCAATTTCTCGCCCGTAATTCGCATTGTCCTTCCTTTCTCTTCGCACATCTGACTGTCATTCGCAATCTTTGCGTTCTGCTCAGTCAACCTTCAGAACGGTACTTGCATGAATATGTGCCCATTCTTCCAATATCCCTCTCCCCACGCTGCCCCCTCTTCAATGCAGAAACTTCCTCCTAAGGACACTGTCGTTCCTCGTGAACATCCAACCACCTCTTCGTCTTCCCTCTTGCCGAAGGGGCAGCTCCCCGAAGGCGGGACTTCAAAAGAAACAAAGTCCATTCTGAAGAACAAGAAGATGTACAAACTCGCCTTCGGGATCTCGGAGAGACTGAGCAACGGAGAGATGAGAAGGAAGAGTCGACACGGGCCCGCACCCCGAGTTCGTTTCAGAATCTGCACTCACTTCCCCTGTGGCTGCAGATCTCACCGTGACGGCCGGTGCGAGCACGCCCGTCTTCAGTGTGAATGGTCGCCTCTCAAGGGTACGCCCCCCAACTGCCTTTGTTGGAGACACGCCTGTTTCTGCAGTCCCCTGGAAGAGTGGGTTGCGTATGATCGGGAGGGAAGGGGGGGGCTGGAGAGTCTTGGGGGTCGAGAACTAGAGGAGGTGAAGGAGATGCAGCGCGCTCTATTCAAGGCGCGTGCGTCCAAGCGGCAGCAGGAGGAGAGGTGTTTTGTGAGAGGAATGGATGATGACGAAGATGAGGATGAAGAAGAAGAGAGAAACCGTGGTGTTGCTTTGAGAGCTGATCCCAGTGTGCGTAGGCCTGATCCGAAAACAAACCCGTTTGTGAACCCCCCCACCCAGCAGTACACCCAAACCCAGTTGAGACAGAGCCGTGCTTCAGGAGATGGACAGGAGCATGAAAGAGGCAGAGAAAGGGGTCAAGCCAGTCAGACTGACCTCAGACGGGGTTCAAAAGACCCCTCAAGGGATCGGTCTCTAGTATCTAAAAGAGAGACGGCAGCAACCGGAGCAGGTGCCTCAAGAATTGACGAGAGGGGGAGGGAAAAGGAAAAGCCTCCGATGGACGCGACTGCCATGGCACGAGAAAAGCTGCGTCGGCAGATAGAAGAGAAAAAGAAAGCCAAGGCACAAGCTCA
>JAHBMJ010001673.1:12500-27509 GCA_018398765.1 Chromera velia
TCCACTGGTCCTCGAATGCATCGGTCGGAACCAGCGGAGAGCCCAAGAAAGAACGGAAGAGGCTCTCAGGGAGGCGCGTCGGGTTGGGGAGGGAAGGGACGGAGATGGTAGTGAGGGACTCAACGAACTTCTTTGCGTGTTCATCAATCAGACGGCAGTACTCCTCGTGAAGAAATTCCAAACTCTTCCAGCTATATGCTCCTCTTTTGCCCCGAAAAAGGAACCACTCACACCCGGCCCCAATCTCGATGGAGGTGAGCGTCTTGATTCTCTCTGCAACCCCCGCTTTTGTGTATTCCGTCTCCCTGTGTGAGAGAAGAACTAGCTGGGCGTATTTGAGAACAAGAGACTTCATGGAGTCCACCCAGTGTTCGTCTTCAGAAAAGGGAATAAACTCTGGTAGAAGAGTACGTGAGTATTCAAGAAGCGCTTCCATGCCCTCCTTGTACTTTGCCTTCTTCCTTTCACGTTCTTTCTTTACGTACGCATCCTTTCCCATCAGAAACTCAAGACGGTCAGCAATGAATTTGGCAATCACGCGGAGCTTCTCTCCGATGTCTACCTCAACCAAATTTAGTCGTGGAGGGGGGTAGCGTTGCTTGTGGTGCCTGTAGGTCGACAGAAGGATGTTTTGCGTCTCTGCGCTTCCCTTCGATGAGGCAATGATGTCCCCATTCTCTTCAACAACCAAGGAGATGTCGTACTCCCGACTCTCCCCCCCCTCATACCCTTCCTCACGAATCTCCCGGTGGAGCCGCGCCTCCTCCGACGAAGAGAGGGGACGGGGCTGGCCGTCCTCGTGTCGATCGACAAAGACGACAACGTCGAGGTCTGTGGAGTGGGGACAGCCGATGATAAACCAAGCAGAGAAGTGAGAGAAGCAGTGAGGAAGAAGAGTCTCCATTAGGGTGTCTGAAATCGGACAGATTCGATTCAGTTTCCTCCACGCCCTCTCTGGCTGCTCTCTCAGGTATTTCTGCAGAGACAATAGAAGGTCGGGGTCCCTTCCGATGAGATCGGGGTCCCTGCTCGTCTCTAAGGCCGCTTTCAACCCTGGCACCTCACCGCCCCCCCTGAGGAAGAGAGAGATGAGACGAGCGTTGGCTTTGCGGCTTCGTACGCTTTGGGTCGGTAACCGTTCGGAGGGAGCCAGTGGGCCCACACCCTCGGAGCTGGAGGGTGCCGCGGCCATGGGCCTATGAGTCCAAGAGTCCTTCAAGCGGAAGCAAGAATTCCAAAGTTTTTACTTACAGTCTACAACCCTCCTTCTACGTATGTGCACCTCCCCTTCCACACGTCTCGAAAAAACAAGTATATATATATATATATATATAGCAGTCTGCTAGAGCAGTCTGATGCCAGATCGAATCAAAGTGACACCTTCTGGACACGTACAGCAAGAAATGCTGAAGCAAGGATAAAAGCTTGCTCTCATGCACGGCGGAAACGGTGTCAGCTAATAGTAATCGTAAGGATGTACACGCACTGTCAGATGATCGCCAGCCTAAGTCCGAGTCTGACAAGAATTAAAAGGTCAGTCAAAACGCGCGATAGTAACCGCGCGGATTTGGCCCGCGCGGGAAAGCGCGAATTAAGCTCTGCATACGAGGAGCTATAGGGCATGCACACAAAAAAATGAAAAATGGGACGTCCCATGGGGGATTAAATGGGGACTAGTCCGACACTCAGGACAATGCATGCATGTACAAAGTTCTTAATTCAGCTATTATATATTAGCGTCTCTCCGGTCCTGTACGAAGTTGCTGTTTGGTTTGACAGGCGTACTGCATGTGTGTGTCTCTGCATATCATGTGCCTGCTCGCTCATGCGTACTTGTGAATGGAAGTGTGATGACTCCGACTCATCAAAGACTCTCAACCAGAGATGAGGACTTGGACGGTTGAGAAGTCCGACTGACCTGTTTCTAGCTGATCGAGGCTCGTTCATCTGCCAGAACCGTTCATTAAGCAGAGATGGGCAAGTCGGACCTCCCCTGCGAGGAAACGTCCTGTGATTTTCGAACCAAGTGCTTTGCCAAGCAGGTCTGTGAGGGCCTTACCGCGTTTCCTTCCTGCAGGGCCTGCATGACAACAAATGCATGCATGACAACTGTTGCACTAGCTTTCACAGAGATCACATGTTTCTCCATTTATTTCGATCTGTGCATATCCGTCATGAGCAAGCAAGACGCAGAGCAGGTAACCGAGCAGTGAGACATCCACACCATACTCCAGTCAGGCACCACACTCGTTACTTTGTCAGTCTGCAAATGAAGCAGTGAATTAATGAGGCAATCGTCTAATTAAATTGTGAACAGATGTATGCATGCTGCTTGTTTGTGCGTCTTCTCTCATGATAGTGATCCCAGGTTGTGCAATTCGTCTACAGTCCAGAAATGCCCTGCCAATCGCATGTGTGTTCGCCGACTCACATACAGTGTGAATAGTAACGACATTCGCTGAATGACTGACCTTCAAAGGTTCGCGTAAGATATTTCCTACCCTGTACGAGAGCTGCAGACACAATACCTTTCCGCTGGTGTCCGGAAATGGTTCTCGATTGTTGGCGCCATGTTCTGCATTTGCTGGGCCCTCGAGATCATTCCCCTGGCCGGACTCCTCGTTCGCAGCTTCTACTTGGTCCTTCTTTACTTGGCAATCTCCCCCACCTCAATTGCAAGAAAGAAGATGAAGGTGAGGCAGATTGAGGCACGCAGCTTCGTGGCGATGCTAGCGACGTTATTGTGTGGGGGATTCTATCAGTACTCGATACAGGACGTGACAGAAGGGATCGTCCTCCACAGACATGGGCTCTTCGGTTGGTGCGTTTCTCTTGCTCCTCCTCCTTTTTGTCTTCTTCTTCCTCTTCTTCTTCTTCTTCTTCTTCTTCTTCTTCTTCTTCTTCTTCGTCTTCGTCTTCTTCTTCGTCTTCGTCTTCGTCTTCTTCTTCTTCTTGTTTTTCATCATCATGCTTCTTCTCCACTTCTTTTTCCTCCACCTCCTCGTCCTCTTTTCTTTTCGTGTTGGTTCTTCGGTCACCATTGTTATTATTAGTGTTTCTCTGCGTCGTGACTTCTTTTTTTTCTTGTTCCTCCCGCTTAGATATCGATATCTTTTGTATTTCCGCCTTCTCACCTCTTTTGCCGTCCTTTTGTTTTCTTTGGACGAATCTGCCTGCAGCCCTCTGGAACAAACTGCTCCTGATTCCTATTCACTTCTCCGACTGTCACTTTTGGGTTCTCAACGTTGTGGATTACCTCGTCTGGCTGTCCACACGTCCGGATGGACTTCCTCTGAAAATGGCTCTGCCAGGGGGACTCGCCCTCGCCTGTATCGCTGCGGTACAGCGGCACCTTGTTGATTGTTCTCTGATGGCTGTGTTCTCGGAGGCTCAAAGGAGAGAGAGGGCAGAGAGGGCAAAGCAAAGATTCCACTCGTACATCATGCACGAGATGCGAAATCCGCTGTCAGGGGCTGCCCTGCTTCTCGTGGAGTTTCGGGGCATTCTCTCTGACCTTGCAGCTTCAGCTGCAGGGAAAGTGGGGGCGTTGCCCGAGAGTGTGAAGAGAGAGACGGCCAGGCTTCTGATCTTGACGGGCATGCTCGGAGGGCAGTTCGATAAGATGAGAGGAGTGTGTGACGATGTGTTGCAGTTAGAGAAGCTTGACAAAGGTGGGTTTTCGTTTGTGTTCTCCTCGCAGGACATCCAGTTGTGGGTGAGGGAGGTGGCTGAGAAGCAACAGCTGCTGATGGAAGGGACGGACAGGAACGTGAAGTTCGTGACCAGGTGGGAGGTCGAGGGAGAGGATGTGCAGAGACTGCTCAAGTCTCGTCCCTTGGGTGTCGCAGATTTCACACGTCTCGAACAGGTCGGAGGAGGTGGGGAGCTAAATTGAATCTATGTTCACTCACTCACACACACACACACACACACACACGCACACTCTCACACACTCACACACGCACACAAAAACACACACACACACGCACACATACACACGTACACAGACACTCACACACGCACACGCACGCGATCGCGCACACTCACACACGCACACATGCACACACGCACACACACACACACACACACACACACAAAAGGAGAAGGGGGGATGGGAAGAGAGAGAGAAGGGGGGAGAGAGAGGAAAAGAGCGACACAAAATGGCCACAAACAAGAGTTTCATTCACATCCCACTGCGTTTGTACATGCATTCCCCTCGCGTCCCCTCCCCTCCCCCTTCATTTATCCCTTCTTCCCCCCCCCCTTCCTAAGCGGGAATGCAGGTGATTGACAACTTTGTCGGCAACGCGCGCAAGTTTACGAGGGAAGGGGAGATCTGCCTCGATGCCCGCCTCCGTGCTCCTTCCCCCACCGAGCACCGACAGCTCAAAGATCTTCTGGCCGTCTCTCACCGGACTGATTCAGACTCACATTCAGACTCAGCCTCATCACAGGGGGGGGGAGGCAGCGACAGAGACAGAGAGCTGTCCCCCGACAGGGAGGCAGGGGAGAGCCCCGAGGGGGAAATTGTGGCGGTGACTGCGGGACAGTGGGTGGACGCGATGCGGGAACTTTTGGTCCTCGACAGTGATCATGGCGGGGGGGCTGACTCAGAGGCACAGGCAGGTTCTGGTCCAAAAACAGACCCTGCTCAGAAGGACTGTAGCCCCGCTATCAGTAAAGGCAAGAAGAGACACCCTCAACAGAAAGAACCAAGCAGGGAGTCCGCAGCTGACAAAGAGTTGGGGTTGGAGGGGCTCCAATGGGTCGTTTTCCGTCTCATCGTCACAGACACCGGTCCTGGGTTGTCGAGGGAGGATATCGGCAAGTTGTTTCTCCCCTACTCACAGATCCGAGCAGGGGAATTGCAGAATGGGGGGGACAGGTCTCGGTCTGTGCATCTGCAGAAGTTTCGTGAAGGCCCACGGGGGGGGTCAGATAGGAGCGCAAAGTGAGGGCAGGGGAAAGGGGGGCCAGTTTTACTTTCAAATCTTCCTCCCACTTGTAGCATCCTCCCCCGAGGGAAGAGAAACGGATGGCATCGAGCAGCCATCCACGCAGAAGATCGCTGCTACACCTTTCCTTCAGGCCTCAGATCTCACGCCCGCGCTCACTCCTCTGAGTGCCTCCCCGGCGTCTTCCCGGAGCCACGACACCCCAAGAAGACGGCGCCTGGCTCAGAAAGCGTATGAGAACTTCACATTCACAGTTGACAGTTCTCCTCTGGCTTTTGCGTTCCAGAGCCAACTTGACAAAGAAGCCTCCGCATTGAGGATGGAGGGGAGGAACAAGGAGGCCGACGACAGTTTGACTGTGAGCGTGAGAAGGTGTACGAAGGGGGGCACAAGGGAACTGGAGATGGCCGCAAGAGAGCGTCGGGCTGAACTGCCTTCGGGCTTTCAGGTCTCCGAGGCAGGTCTCTCCCCTCCCCACCTATGCAGCCCCTCCTGGTCGGGTCAGTATCAGCAGCAGTACACTGCGGACGTGCTGGTGGTGGACGACGACCAGTTCTGCCTCATCGCCGCTGAGGCTGCGGTGAGGCGGATGGGATACTCTGTGGAGACGGCAGCGGATGGAAGAGACGCTGTGAACTTGATCGTGAAGCAAAAGAAGAGGTCAGGCTGCTGAGGGGATTATGAAGTTTTCTCCTTTTGTTGCAGAAACGACCTTCCTGCTTCGAAATTCTTGTGATTTTCTTATTCCAAGAAAGGATTTTCGGTCTTACCTTGCCCTAGCTTGTTTCTCAGTCTGCACACACAAGTTCTTGCATGATAGATAATGCGTCTGTGATTATTCTTTCGTCTTTCGTCAGTTTTTTCTTCTTGTCTCTTCTGTTTTGTTTTGCATGTGGTTACGCTTTCCCTATTCTAAGTGCCATGCAATACAAATTGAAGGGCACAGAAGGGGTGTCCTCGTCTCCATTTATGTGTCGTTAATTTCATGCAGACTGAGACATTCCTTCCTCTCTGATATGAATGGATGCTGCATATACTTTGCTTTGCTCACGACGCTCAAATGCTGTCAAATAGATCGATCGATCCTCAGCTGCCTGCCTGCCTGCCTGTCTGCAGGTACCGACTGATTTTGATGGACAACAACATGGGGGGCTTGGATGGGCCCTCAGCTACTGAAGCCGTCGTGGGACACTTCGCAGAGGAGCACGCCCGGCGGATGGCTGGCGTGTCAGAGAGGTCTCAGAAGGTTCTGCCGAGCGTGCACAACATCACACCGTCGGCTAAACTTCAAAGTCCCTCTCGTTCACTTTCTTCTCATGCAGCAGAGCTCAGATTGAGCAGCTCTTGTGCCCGTCCTGACAATGACAATGAGAGTGTTGCCGCAACAGCTGCTGCCCGTGCACCCGCAGATTGTTCAGGTCCTCCTCTGGCAGACAGGGGATGGGGGCCGACGGAAGCCCCGACATTGCCAGAGGGGCCGTTGGCAAGTGAAGCAAACAGAGAACCGCAAATTCAGATCCTCGGTCCAAAAGAGAAAGCTGCTGCAGCGACAGCAGGAGAATCGTTTGAGGGCCGGACTCAACCCTTCAGTCAGACCCTCCAGGTTCCTTTCATTCTCGGTTGTACGGCAGACACAAGCGCTGAAGTGGAGAGAAGGTTTCTTGAGGCAGGGGCCGCAGGTATGATGAGGAAGCCCGTGAAGGTAGCGCAAATCACCGAGTGGCTGACGCGGCTGCGGAAACAGAAAAAAAAGTGAGCAACCGGGTCTTCTCTGATTCATTCTGTTCATTTTTTGTTCAATTCGAGTTGATTGAGACCATCAGTGAGAAGACAGTATAAGCAGCGAATACATATCGCCTTCGGAGTCGGATCAGCTTCGCTGAGATCAGTAGAGGGGTGGTAAAATCGTTTCTATCAGCGTTGGCCCTTACATACCTCCAATTTTATACTGCTCAATTGGTGTGGGCGCAACCGTGTCCATCCAGGTCTGTCTGTCTGTCGGTGTGCGCCTAGCTGTCATGCACATCGATCGATCGATCGATCCCGCCTGTGCACTTTATGTCTCCCTCCCTTCAAGCAAAAGGCTAAAAGCAAAAACAGAATTCACATACATAGATTTTAAGTTGTTTTGCTAGTTGTTTTGCGGCTACCTCTTAATTTTGAATGTCAATTTGAAGGACTAAGAGACTGCCAGTGTAACTGTCGAGTGTTCGGTCGATTGAATGAATGAATAAATGAATGAATGAAGTTGAATGAATGAAGTTGGCTTTGCTAGAGTGGAGCCGTGCTATTACTAAGATGTGATAGTATCTGCTAGTACACACAGTGATATTCACTATGTATACACATTAACACTATTATTAAGTGCATTCATGTCCTCATTTCAGGTAATTTCAGGCATCAATATTGCTTTGGCTAGCTAGCTTTGCGCATTGCATGGTTTCAAGTTGCCACCTGTAATGACACAGTTCCAGGTCCTATAATTCATTTATTCTTTTTTAATAATATTCTTTTTATTTTTTTTTATTTTTTTTTTAAAGAACTGATAAATTTTAGTTTTCAAAGTTATTCAAGTTCTAGTTCAAGTTATGTGATTGATTAACTCGGAAATTGATTGATTCATTCATTGATTAATGCCAAAACCTGGGTGGAGTATCTTTCTAGGTATCATTTTTGGTACTTCTATTCTTAATTAGTTATTGCAATATATTTTTTCAATACTTGCTGCACGTACATTGAAGTGTTTCTTACTAGGTTTCTTCAAAAACAGTTTTTCTAATTTCTTTTTATACTTTAATATACTCAAAGATTCTATTATTCTTTACGCTCTGAAAAGATAAGATGACCAAGCAAAGGTTCCTCAATTCAAACAACGCGCAGGATGTTGCGAAGACATATCGAAGGCGATTTCCAACTAGTTAGCTGGATTTCCCGTATCTCTTCTATCAGATTTTTTAAATTCATGCGGATGCAGGCGCGGATTCTCCTTGTGGTTGCTGTAGTCCTTCTCCTCCCGTCGCTGCCCGTATCGCCGCGTTGAAGAAGGACAGAGGCCCGGGAATCGGCACCATCCACTGCAGGCCCTTCTTGTCGGACGCTACTTGCTGGAGGATCTCTTGGCCGTTCGGGTGGTCGGGTTCCAAAGTGTGGAGGAAGTGGCAGATGTCGACTCGGGACTAAAAGAGGAAGCGAGGGGGGGAGGGAGGGAGGGAGAAAGAGGCACCCATGCACGTCGAATTCATTTTGCATACAGTCATACATACACACATGCATAGATACATACATGCGCCCGTACATCCTTGTGCAGTCGTAAGAATCGAGAAAAAGAGAAGGCGAATCAGTTCGAGAAGGCACTGGACTGCAGAGCAAGAGACATCAAGAAAGACCTGCGTGAGGGTCATGGGCCGACCTGAAAGTCAGGAATGCCGAAGAAGTTCATGTTCGTGTGGCCCTTGACCATAGCCCGAGGGTTTTTCATGTACTTCATCAAGTTTTGATCTGCAGTGTTTTTTTCATTCATTTCATGTCAAGTCAGGAGATTCGATCGACAATTCATTCACGAGAGAGGGAACAGAGACCCAATTGAACATGCAGAGACCTAGAAGCAATGGTTGACAAAACAAAATGAACAACAAACTGAAACCCGGGCGAGTCGGTCGGAGGCAGGTCGTCCGTTGGAAACGAAAACAAACAGAGAGACAGAGTGAAAAAGACATACAGTTGCAAAGGCGGCCAGATAGACTGCGTGCGTGCAGTTCTTACATCCACTTTTGTATCTCTTCTGCTCTTTCTTGTCTTTGCGTCAAACAGAGAGACAGGCAGGCAGGCAGGCACAGGGAGAGAGGCGGGGGGGGAAGACAGAGAAAGAGAGAGACAGAGAGAGAGAGAGAGAGAGAGAGAGAGAGACAGACAGAGAAACAGAGAGACAGACAGCCGACCTGTCCACACAAATCCACACTCATCCAGAGTGTGGCCGAACCGGTCCCCGAAGCATCCCGTGGTCGTCATCCCGGCCGTCCTGTTCCAGATCATCCACAGGGTCGGTCCTGCACTCACTCACTCACTCACTCACTCATTCATTCTCTGTCTTTTATTCATTCATTCGTTTGTTTGTTTGTTTATTTGTCCCTGCATATATGACCATTCGGATGCTGCACGGATATGTACGCGACGGGGGCGGATGGAAAAGCCAAAAGCTTCTCTTTTCGTGTTCTGTGGAAGCCGTCTCCGCAGCGCAAATGTATTTGTGCAGATTACGCGTACACACAGATCTACCCACATTAATGTAAGCGTACACGCTACAAGTTTTTGCTTGAATATGTGCGTGTCTGCTTGAAGGCCGTGAGTCTGTCTGTCTGTCTGTCTGTCTGTCTATCTATCTCTGTCTTTGTCTCTCTCTCTCTCTCTCTCTCTCTCTCTCTCCCTCTCTCTGTGCTTGCGGGTTTCTCTCTAGGCCTCCAGCAGGCTCTTCTTCTTGGAAGGAAGGAAGGAAGGAAGGAAGGAAGAAAGGAAGGCGTTCAGTTAGTTCTGCTGCCCCCCCATTCTGCTCCGTGCGTGCCTGTCTGTCTGCCTGCAGCCCCGGTCTTTTCTTCGTATCAGAAGCGAACGCGGCTGTACGTTGAGGAAGGTTTACGTACACATTTAATTATTTTGTGGAACGAACGGACGGACAAAAGGGCGGGCAGACGATCCCCCAATAAGTGCAAGCAAAGAGCTAGAGCGCGGGGTCGGAATCGAGAGAGCGCGTCTGACTTCATTACTTTGTAGAGAGTGAACGGCGGCCCAGGCTCGATCAACATGGGCACAGGCGTCGATCGGCTGCTGCCATGCAGAGGCCTGTCTGCCTGCCTGCCGGTCTGTTCGTGTGCACATCTTGCGGCAACAGCACCGCCCCTCGTCGGTTCTGTCGACCCGGCAGAATCAGCCGACAGAAGGGAAAGAAAACAAAAGGAAGGAATCTCTCCTCTCCTCTCCTCTCCTCTCATCTGAAAGAAAAACCGTCGGAAAAGTCTTCTGTTCCCACCGCCCTCCTTTGGCTCAAGCCACTGTCTCAGACGGTCTCTTTTGATGCAGCCCCCCCTCCCCTCTTTCCTCCCCAACCCCCCCACACACGCACGCACGCACACGTGCTGCGTATTCGATTCACATGAACAAAATTGTATGCTTGCACCTCACAGAGAAGCACAACACAGAAGCAGATCCGTGGCCATCCCCCCAACACCCCCTACTCGTGTAGGAAGTAACTCCACTCCACTAGCTCTTCCTTCCTACCGACCAACCGACCGACCAGTGATTGTCGCTCGAGTTCTGCACTTGCCGTCTGGCCGTATCGAATGGCAGTAGAGGCAATGCTTCTTGAACAGCTGCGCGCCTCGACGCCAATTCCCCTCCGGAAGCTCAAATCCATCCGGAGTTTCGGAGAAGTCTGCGCTCAGTTCAACACACACTCACTCACACACACACACACACACGAGGCGGAGAGAGAGGGATGGAGCGAAAGAGGGAGAGAGAGATGCAAAGCAGTGTCAGGGACGATGAGAGAGTCCACTCGGGTCTCTTCACACCGCAATGGCAATTCACTCGGGAAATAAATATCACCCACACTCCCACGGAGTTTCCTAGAAGTCCGAAGAATGGAGGAAAAGGTTGTGCGTCTGACTGCTACTGTCTAATTTCCGCATTGCTGTGCATTCCGCATACCCACCCGTCTACCCAGCCGTTTGTCGGTGGGGAGAAATTTAGTAGAAGACACCAGAAAAAAATATGCAACTTCTCTACTATGGACTGCGTGTTGGTAAACGCTGGGATTCTTTCACGAGAGTCTGTATCTCTAACACACACCATTCACACAGGGCGACCAGAATAGGCAAAGGCAGTGAGGTGGAAATGCACGTTACCAAACCTTCGCTTTGAGATACCGTTGTTGGGCCACAGAAACTCAAGACAGTATGTGAACAGCTGCGTCTGTCTGACCTGTCTGAGGAATGGGGCCCTTCATTTATTGGCACTTGGTTCGTCTGAATTCGTGTAGTCGGTGTTGCACCACTCGTGCGTGCGTGCCAAACTTTCTCTTCGATCCTCTCCCTGCCCGTCCTGACCGGACTCTGTCCAATGACTTAACTGGAGGGGGCGTAGAACTGGTTCTTGCACCTACCCCCTCCGTCCCCTCTCTCTCGTTTGGATTCCTGACCAAGACTCTGAACACCTTTCTTTCTGTCTTCAATGGGTCTGTCAGGACGGAGCGGAGGGCAAATGGACCCGAGCGATCAGATCAGTCGATCGTCTGCGTAGACGGGCTCACTAGCGTAGATCGCCTTCGAGGAGCGGGAGTTTGCGGCACGTATTAAGACATGTTCCTGACAACTGGCCCAGATCACTTAAAGAGGGAACTTACCCCGTCGCATCGGATCAGAGTGGCATTGAAAGAGCTAAGTTCAATTCATGGACTCTCGAGCTCGCAACACAAGCTAGACCCGCAACTTGGCCCGGTATTAAACTTGAATTGCTCAGTATTGCTGAAGCATGTGTCAGATGAGGCTGCATGCCGGAGACGGCAATCTCCAGCGCGGACTCTGATCATGCAGTGCACATGCGGCGCCGCGCGGCCGCGGTGCATGGCGGCTCATGCAATCTCGGGGTTGCCGGGGCATGCCGGGGCCGCCCGTATAGAAAATCAGTCGGTGGCGTATGGTGGCATCTGGTGGCTGAGATCGAAGAACAAGCACCATGCACAACGGTATGAACTCTCTTAGTGTCCAACACAACACCCACAGGTACCTCTACTAAAAGCGTGTTCAAACTTTGAAGAAAGTGAACTGGTTCGTTTCTGCAGAGTCCTCTTTTGTCGTGTGACTGGATAGTGACGGAGACAGTCGACATTGTTAGTGTTGTTTGTGTTGTTTGTTTAGTTCTCCTCTGTCCATCCTTATTCCTCTTCCAACGAAGAGCATGCCCAGGATGGAGGAACAGCTGAGGGCAGGCCAGACCCCTCCCTCTACCAGGGGGACGACTCTGCAGAGTTTCGTACCCCTGGCAAATAGAGGGTCCACTGGATCCCCCCAGTGAGGGATTAAAAAAATCTTGTTTGCAGAGATGAACCCTCTTAGTACATGTGAAATGCTGTGTACAATGTCTGTGAGTGTTTCTGTGTGGCCTCAACCTGGCCACTGTGGTTTCTGATCGACTGATCGGTCCACCCTCGGTAAGGCATAAAACTGCCGTCTCCCTCTTCATGCGTACGTTGCTCACCCCCTGCAGCCCCCCTTCTCTGCTTTTTGGAGTTTGTTGGTCTCCTTCAGGAGACGTTTGGCCTGCGTCCTAGACCCTCTTCAACTCCCATAGAGGTAGGTCTTTGCATCTTCGTTACGGCCGCAGTCTTCAGACTGTGAAAGCCTACGTGCCAAGCCTGTGTCTTTTCTACCTGCTTGACTGCCTTCCCAAGTTTGGCCTTACTGCTCGCCCGACTGCCTCTCAGCAGGCTTCCTGAACTCACACTACTACCAGAGAAAGATGTGTGTGTGCGCATGTGCGTGTCTCTGATTGATTGCAGAAGTCACCATGGTTGCCCCCAAGTCTCCAAAGGTCTGTCTGTTGAGTGACTAACTGCATGACGCTGCATGATCAATCGACTTGCGCTTCCCAACCCGAGGGATTATCTTGAAGGCACTTCTCATAGAGCACAAAGGCAATCGATGGATGGATGGATGGATGGATGGATGGATGGATGGATGGATAGATCGAGAGGTTTTTGTGTCTCTCAGCTGCTGGCATGCAAAGTGATTGGAATGACCTAATGCAGTCGTTCCCAGGCCTTCATTGAAAAGCCGTCGAAGACCAATACCCCCAAGTCTAGCTGTTCGTATGAGTGACGACCCAACAGAAATTCTTCCCGGCCGAGTTATCTGGTTCTTCGAGAACTTTTTGTTCTTTACCTCTTTCACTATGGTCTGTGTTGCATCTTTGATCTGTGTAGTGTCGCTGGGGATGATCCCAAAGACAGCAGTCGCGAAGAGTGAGTGTTGGCTCTATGGTGTTCCTCTCAGTTATATACTGAAGAGAAGAAACCATCTCTTTTATGCCTCCTTTAAGATCTCCGCAAGATGATGGTCGCCCTTTTCTTTTTTTCTGTTTGTCGAATCCTGTCCTGAAATTCTCTGTCCCGTGCACCTCTCGTTCTGCTTGCAGTGGGGCAGACGGTACCTCATCAGACTCAGCTGACGGTCAGTCCGCCAGTGAAGCTTCAGGGGCACCTACTAGCTCACGTATCTCTCAGAGATGGTAGACTAAATTAAAGGGTGCAAACGTGCCTGTACAACGTCGCACAGGCAGACACTAGTCATGATCATGACTCCCTACGATGTCGATCGACCGTCTTCGCATTCCTTAATTCTTTTTTTCATGTTTGATTCGAGTCTCTGTGCTGCCGCGGTTCTGTCAGATGCCTACAGGGCCTGTAGGAAAAGTGAAAATCGAAGCTTTGACAGTTTCTGTCTGAGTGCTATAATACTAAGAGGAGTCGAATTTGTCGGCTGCTCGAGTGACTCACCGCCGGGGTCTTTTGTCTCTCTTTCTGCTCTTTGTGTCGTCTAGCTTCTGTGTGGGAGGACAGACAATCGTGTTAGAGAGCAAGTGAGTAGACTAACTGAATGATGTTTGGCCTCATCCAGGGACTCAGTCCATGGTCTGATGAATGGCTGCATATGCTTGGTCTGATTACATGCTTTTTTAGGTATGGTTGGGAATTCTTTTCTGCAGGCGAAGCCGAAGGCGAAGACTGCCGCAGCAAAGAAGAGCACAGGTGAGCACAGGTCTGTCTGTTGGTCTGTCTAAACTCATGCGATTGCACACTTTACTTACGATTGTAGAAAGAGGGCAAAAACAGGGCATTGCCAGACCTTTCTAGGATGTGATGCAGACAGAAAAACAAGACAGGAATTAAAGTGTGAAACTTGATCATTATGAAGCGGAAAGAGCAGCAAAAGTGGGGAGAGCAGTAGTTTTGGCATGATGGTTCTTTTTTGAGGATCTCTTCTTTTGAGACTCTTCCCTCTATCTTCTTCTTCTTCTCGATCAGCTCCCCTCGATCGAATTCATCCATGGCCGGCCGTTGTTTTCCTTCCAAAGTGAGAACTCATGCCTACCTGCCTGCATGCCTGCCTGCCTGCATGCATGTTTCTTCATTCGTTCTGATTGATTGCAGCGCCCTCCCCAAAGGTCTGTTGAGTGACTGATCGATAGACTTGCGCTTCCTAAAGGATTGTCTGAGCAAACTTCTCGTAGAGCATGAAGGCAATCGATGGGTGGATGGATGGAGACTTTTTTGTGTTTGTCACCTGTTGGCATGCAAAGTGGGATCCAGTAGGCGCTGCTTTGAACATCAACGGATCCAGGAGGCACTGCTTTGAACATCAACGGATCTAGTAGGCACTGCTTTAAACATCAACGGATCCAGTAAGCACTGCTTTGAACATCAACGGATCCAGTAGGCACTGCTTTGAACATTAACGGATCCAGTAGGCACTGCTTTAAATATCAACGGATCCAGTAGGCACTGCTTTGAACATCAACGGATCCAGTAGGCACTGCTTTGAACATCAACGGATCCAGTAGGCACTGCTTTGAACATCAACGGATCCAGTAGGCACTGCTTTGAACATCAACACACAATTAGTAAAATGGAGTGATAAAAGCATTTTAGAACAGACCCTCGCTGCTGAAGAAAACTCTGGTTGTAGAGCCCCGTCTGCCGTTCTTTAGATATAACAAACTTTGGGTACGCAATCGAATGTAGCCAGATCGCCTTGTCGCCTCTAACTAACTGTAGAAGGGTCAAGGGCATATCAGGAAAGACGACGTTTGACGTCAGTTTGCCTTCCTGCGACGTGACCCCTTCTGAGCCTCTGTGTATGTGTGTGTATGTGTGTGTGTGTGTGTGTGTGTGTGTGTGTTTGTGTGTGTATGTATGTGTGTGTGTGTGTGTGTGTGTGTGTGTGTGTGTGTGTTTGTGTGTGTATGTATGTGTGTGTGTGTGTGTGTGTGTGTGTGTGTGTGTGTG
>JAHBMJ010001674.1:8529-27897 GCA_018398765.1 Chromera velia
ACAGACAGACAGACAGACAGACAGACAGACCTCCACCTCGAGTTCCGCGAAGTCTATGGCCTCCCGAGGAATGCCCTTTGTTGCGTCTTCAGGTTTGGCTGCCTGAAGGCAGAATCAAAATTGGAACCGGAGGAAGGGAGGACAGAAGCAAAACAGGAATGAAGAAACACGAAAGAGCGCGAGGAAGTGCGGAAGATTCACTGGAGAGCCTTTGTGGGACAGTTGTCCGTGGCGGCAGTGGGCACAGGAAACACTGATAAGGAGAAGGGGTTGAGTAATAGAGCAGAAGAGGGCACATCATAAAATCAAGGACGACAAAAGCCACGAAAATGCTGATGGTCTTGCTGTAAGGTGTTCGTTCGCCTACCTTTCAAAGTTCACACATTCTTGCTCAATCATTCACACACACACACACACACACACACACACACACGCACGCACGCACGCACGCACGCACGCACGCAATGTCTCTTACAGACCTCCATCGATGCCAATTCGTCGAGTTTCTTCCCTGCCCTCTTGGTTGCTCCCGAGAGCCGACGGTTGGAGAGTTCGAGCATGCTGATCTGCCTTTCGATCTGCACTCAGAGAAGTTCCACGTGTTATTGCCATGCGAACCCGCTGAAGAGAAGAACGATTCCCAGAAAAAAAGCAAAGAGAAAATAACCCAAAACAGAACAGAAGAAATACGCAAGAAAGACATCCTGAGAGATAGTGGGGGAAACTGCAAGAGTTGCTCACACTGGATTCCTCCCTCCCTCCCCCCCCCTCCTTCCCACTCTCCTTACAACCCGCTATTTTGGACCCTGACGTCTTCCCTGTCCATTCTGACTCACTTCTCTTCCATTCTGCCTCAGAGTCGCCAGAATGTCCGGCGCCACCCAGCGACTCACGAGAGCCTTCAAGTGTGCAGCCTGCGTGCATGTGAACGTGAGACAAGAGATACACACAGTCTGCCGGAATTTCCAAGGCGCATTCTTGCTTCTTCTTCATTACGTCGGTCGCAAAGACAAGTAAGGGATGCAGACAAGTGAGCAATGGCTGAAAAGCTCCGTGTGTGTTATTTGAATTCCCGAATTTACTGTTTGAACGCGCCGCAATCAGATTCAAGTCACTTTTTCTTGCAGCCCCCCAGCACTCTCTTGTGAAGCAACTGTCGTGACGCCACCCAGTTGATTCACTGCACATTTCATTTCGAAAGAAACAAAAGGCGTGCATTGATGTATCCGCTCCTGCCCACCTCGCTTTTGTAGTTGGCGAGCCTCTTTGCACACGCGTTGACTTCCTCGTAGGGGTCCCTCACGGGAGGCAGGCCCACATAGGTCTTCGGAAGCGTGGCTGTCCGTCTGTTTGTGTTCAGACCCAGCAGGCTTTGTCTGTTGCTGTGGCTGTGCGGGCTCAGAGGGCTCAGCTCGGACGCGTTGGTGAGGCCCCCCATGGTTCCGAGGCGCTTCCGCTCGCTCACTGCAGCAGGTAGACGGGCAAAGAAGAAGTCACTCCCTCAGGACTCTACACATAGAAACAAAAAGTCGGACAAGACGGAAACCTGTGACAGAGAGAGGAAAGGAGGAAGGACAAAAGGACGGATGCTTTTAGCAAAACGTCCGGGCAGGCAGGCAGGCACTAAAGAGGTCGCACAGGGACTCCGTTGGTGGGCGAGCGGGAGAGTGGTAGGCGTACAGATGGCCAAATAGATTGTCTGAATGTTAGAGAGGCGAGGAGAATAGATGAGAGTCCGACAGGGGGCCATGCACATGCACATTTGATCAATGGATGGATCGAGGGACCTACCTTCATGCTGCGCCTTCTGCAGAGAAACGAGGGAGTCGGTGGCCTCCAGCAGTTCCTTCACGTGCTCCCTCAGGACGTCGTTCTCATTCTGTAACTCCTCCGCATCGTTCCCCGGCGCCTGACGAGAACAGGTAGATGAAGAAAGAAGAGGGGATGACAGACAAACAACAGGTGCAATGATCATGTGAATGGTGAGGCACATGCATGGAGAGCGCATGCACGGGATAGAGCCAGGGACTGACATCATGGAGGCGAAGGTATCTCTTGACTTCCTCAAGAGTTCCTCTGGCGTTGTGAGCAGATCTGTAGGGCAGCAGGTTTGCTTCAATGTGACGAGGGGACTTCTTGTTGTGCTTGCTTCGGGGAGATCTACTCTTGAAGTTTCCGCCCCTTTTGCCTCCAGCTGTTGTTGTCTTTACAAGCTGTGACGTGGACGTCAATTCTTTTTCGTTCTCTTTCGCACCCAGCCATTCAGCCATGGTGACCGAGGCTGTTGCACTGTCAAAGTTCTTAGGCTTTCTTCAAGAGGCGGACGTTACCGCAGACTGTCGGGTGAGTTGTCGAATTCGAAAACTTCGATGGAACTGTTGTTTGACCTGCACGACAATGACTTGACCGTTGAGGTTGCTGGAAAAGCTCTGCATCCTTCAAAAGAATTGCCTTTCGCCATCTGTTCGGCTACTGTGGTTAGGAGTAGTGTGATCCTCCCTATATATGCAGCTCGGAGGGTTGACGCGGTTGAGCCGAAGCGAGTCTATTCTCAGTATTCGCACCAAATGCGCGCGCACCTCCACGCGATATAGCGAAAAAACTTTAGTTTTTGTCACCCACGAGTGGACACACGGCATCCATGCGTGCATGCGCATGCACGCGTGCAGCATGCATGCATGCTTCCTTCTTTCGATCGAATGGACATTCCTTTGCTGCGTGAAAGGCCGACACTTTCCCATCTGTTTGGGAAATCAGGGTGTCTCAAACGATCTGAACACGAACAAACCAAAAAGGCAGCGTGAGTCATAGTCCACCAAGAAACCTCCAGACACGATCACACGCCACGCAAGAACTGACTGACCGTTCCTTCATACATATATAGTTCACAGAATGAAACATCTTCTGCCCGTGTTGGGTCTGTCACTCGCCGTCCTTTCGACGGACGTGCATGGCCACTTGCTCAAGGATCACATTGTCTTTGAAGAAGCCAATGAGGTGGCTGAGTGGGAGGGCCACGAAGTCGATCCCGAGGAAATCGCACAGGTCCTCCTTGAAGAGGGCGAGGAAGAACAGGAGGAAGATGAATGGCCGGGCACCTCTTATGCCCAGACATTCGGTGCAGAGATTGAGCTCTCCATGTGGTCCGTCCTTGCCGACGGGGTGCAGAAGGGCTCTCCTCTGTGGAAGGGGGGGGACGGCAAATCGGAAATCGTTGCAGAGACTCAGGGAAGCCAGGGTCGTATGGGCATTGAGAACATCATTTTGCCTGTCACTCTGAACAAGTCCGGTAGGAGGGCATTGAAGAAGGCAGTTGACTCCATTGGAAGGAAAAATGCCCAGATGTCCATGGAGGCCGCCTATATGGCAAAGAGCGATCGGAAGCTAAGAGAGTGGATCCATCGCAGCCAGGCCTGTCGTGCCAACGGAGAGGCCCAGCGAATCATTGCCGCGATCCCTCAGGAGGACACCAAATACCTTGACATGACCTTCAGGGAGGCCTTTGAAATCCTCAACGGCTCCGATATGGATGTTGCCAAGGCCGCCAAGCGTGTCGTGTACAAGGCCGCGTTCTTCTGCACTTGCCGTCTGTCCAAGGGCGGCATGATGAAATTCAACGACTCCCCCTTTCCCATCGGCCCCCCGATCGGTATGTCCAAGTCCGGTGCCGGGTCAGGCCGTGGCACCACAAACTGGATGAAAATGGCTGCATACGACCTAGAGCCCCGTGAGATGATCATCGGGAACCCTCAGGTCACCGCAGCTGTCAACATCCAGGCAGCCGGCCTATCCCTGTGGAACCATCAGGACTTTGACTACGCCCTCAACCAGGAGCAGACAGGCTCCATGCCCCTTCCCTTCCCTGACGTGATCAAGGAGGAGATTGGAAGACTCGTGAAGGAAGGAGAGTCCTATATGAAGAAACCGGGTGCGGACGCGTACATCGGATGGCTGTCCTACTACGTCTTTGCCATCGGCATGAGCGATGGAGCGAAACAGTCGAGGGACTGCACGCTGGCGAACCCGAAGGATTCCGTGTTGGGCTTCAATGTCCGCACAAAGTTCAAGGAGATCCACGAGTACCTCGACACCCAGAAGCCCACAGACGCAACCCTTCCGACTGGCGATGAGCTCTTTGAGCTTGTCTGGGGGATTGCAAAAAAGGGTTGGACGAACGGAGACTTCCCCTCCAAGATGAACGGCCAGCCCTGCGACCCTGCTCAGTTTCGACTGGGGGGAGCAGTGCAGCAGAGCACAGTCATGTTGAAGGACATGATCGCGTCTCTGCCAGGCGAAGATAAATTCACTCAGGCAGACCCGTCTCTGGGCAAATATCCTCTGCAGGTCAGAAGCTAGGGGTTGTGGGTGGGGAAGAGAGAGTCACCTGGTTTGCTTCCTCTTCCTTTTCGATTGGCGCCATTTTCGGCCACTTTGTATATTTGAATGGTTTTCTCTCTCTGCCCCCTTCTCTCGTATTATTCCTCTCTGTCTCTCCGTCTCTGTCTCTCTGTCTCTCTGTCTCTCTGTCTCTCTGTCTCTCTCTCTCTCTCTCTGTGTGTGTGTGTGTGTGTGTGTGTGGCGTTTCTCTGTCTTTCCATCTCTTTGTTGACCTGTATGTCCATATGTGTGCCCGCCTTGCTTGCCTGTCTGCCCGCCTCTCTGCTTTCCTCCGTAATTTCCATTCATTGGATCTGTCCACGTGTTTCCCTTCCTGCCGCCTCCCAAACAAGATGTGCAACCCTTTCTTTTCCTCCCCTTTCTCCTCTCCCCACCGATCTGCCTGCCTGCCTCTCTGCCCGCAGGACACCAACGGTCAGAAGGCCCTGATCATCGAATTCCGCACTCCGAAGATGCTCTGCGGAAAGAACGAGGACAGGTTCCGCCCCCTCCCCACTATCACCTGGTGGAGAGACTATCTGCTTCGTTACTTCGACTTCTTTCGGTCCTTCAACGACTGGTCCCGCTCGAACAACTTCGCCTCCAACCGCAACGTCCCCCGCATGGACCTCACCTCCCGCTGTTCCCCCCGCACCTGGGGATTCTATTCGAGAGGGATGTTCCCACGGGTCTGTCATGCTTCGTGCAAGGACGATGGGAGCGACTGTACGGTCACGCCGAATGCGAAGTTCTCCACCGTCGGGTGATCGATCGATGAATGATTTGTTGACAATTCCGTTTCGTCTCTTCCTTCTCCACTCATTCGTTCGTCGAAAAAAGCAAACCGAAGAGAGCGAATCAAGTTTGCACGTTGAAGAAAAGAAAAGCTTCCTATCACGTTTCAAGAGGGGTTCATCAGGCAACGAGACTATTCGAAAATGTAAAAGACACAGAAAACATAAACACGATGGAACAAAACAAACGAGGAGAGACCATAACAGATAGACAAGTTGAACAGCCTTACCCGCCGACTGTTACCTGAAAACGTTTCCACCAGGTTGCTTTTGTAACGAATCCAAGCGCTGCGATCTTTTCTTTCCGATTGTCTAATCCCTTCGATATCAAAAACTGTAACAAGAAGAATAATTGTTGCAGAAAAAGAGCACCACAGCTTGCACAGGAAGCAAAAAGAATGGAACGTACAAGGGAAACTGGCACTTTAAAGAAAAAGAGAACAGAGAAGAACTATCATCAGCATTTGTTTTAGCCCCAGCCTTCTAGCCTGAAAAAGCGCACGATTGCTGTTTTAGCCCACGCCGGTGCAAAAGGTAAAAACAACTAGGAAAATTGATACCCAGCCAATTAGGAAAACGTACATGTAGCTAGCAAAACTTTTAAAGATTTGGATATGTCCAATTAAAACATGCACCCTAGCATACATCTCCCAATGCAGTAATACTTGTAGGTATATTTTCAAATTAATTAATGATCTCCAAATTTTTTTGGAGACAACTGAATCCTAAGCCGAATTTTGAAACGTTTATAACTTAAAATATTAACTTTTTTACAAAGCCTGAGCCTAAAAACATAATCAACACATTTAATTTGTATAGCTAGTACTCAGGCTGCACAAAGTTGTTGGAAGTTAGTAACCTTCATAGGATAAAAGTGAAGTTTTGGAGGAGTCCCCCCCAGGGGGACGAAATAAACTTGGAAAGAAGTTCAAAGAACTGTGGATTGAACAAAGTATGGCAGAGGGTACCATTACCAAGTAAAGTAGGTGCTAGAGTGGGTAGGGTAGAAGAACCTTACATAGGAACTTGGCAGTCTCATGAAGAGATTTGCCGCTCAATTAAAAAAAAAAGTTGGAAAGAGAAGCAATATTGATTTAGAATTGATTAACTGATAGATCGCTTTAATTTTTTTTCCTTTTCCAAAATGAAACACAAAATAATTAAGAGTTATTCACGCTATATATTTTCGTACTACTAGATTTTTTAAATAATTAATTTTGTTTCTTTTTTTTGTCAATACTATATTTAAGATTACATAAATTAATTAGCGTTTAAATCGATCAAAAAATATGCTTGAAATACTTTAAATCCTAGTTTAAATCCCTAGTTAGTTAGTTAGTTAGTTAGTTAGTTAGTTAGAGGATGCCTAACCCCAGTTGGAGCGCTAAGCTCCCGGGCGGTACTACAAATTTTTAGTTGAATCTGTTTTTTTTTAATGTATTTACTTCAGTGTATACGTTTAACCGCAAATCCATTTAATTCAGTTTTCCCAGTATAAATTCTTATGTACCCCATAAACGTTTTAGATGACAGTCTTTGTTGTTTGTTGTTGCAATGTAAGCTCGATCCTCGGATCATCATCTTCCCAATGATTGTGCTTTCCACATTTTAGGAACTTCAAGGAAAAATCGGAAGAAAAATCGCTCGATCTTGGTCATCCAGGAAAAGCCAGCATCCATCAGTCAAACAATATCAAGCATGCGCATATATAGAATGAAGACATGACCATTCAAAAATCATGCTGAAAACTGGCTCAATAGAAGGCACTCATCCATGCACTCAAGTCCATTTAAGCTGATGGATGCATGTAAAAATGGATACATCACATGCAGTAAAGCGAAAGGGCCAAACCCACCTATTTCTTTACCAAACACAGCTGAACGCTCATAGAGCTGAGCAGGGGAAATGAGCTACAGGTACAGCGATGAAAGGCTGACAGACAGACAGACAGAGCAGTTTAAATACAGACACCAGAGTTGGGTAAACAAATGCAGTGAGATGCAGTGAGCCGACATGTCGGTTTGCTTTCTTCATAGCCCTCTCTTTTACTCTTTTCTCTGCCTTTTTTTCTTTTCCTTTTCTCCGAGGGCCTCAGATCCCAAGATCAGCTGCTGACAGTGATAAAGATCCGATGCAACCTTCTACCTTCCAAGACCAGACCAGGTACTTCACCTTCGAACCCTTGGCTCCAAGCTTTCCATCGGACACGCCACTACCGAAGCACCAGGCTTCGTTCGCTTTGCATCACCAGTCATGGTTGGACAGGTGGCTACGGTCCCTGTCAACCCCTCATTCATTCTTCTTTCTCTTCTTTTTTTCTTTCACTCTCTTTTCGTGAAGGCTCTAAAGACACAGGCAACCGTCAACATGAATCAGTGGACACAAATGCAGAAAGAAGACGCACCTCGTCTGCTTTCTTTCCTTCTCTTTTCGGCTGCTTTCTTCTGTCAACTCCTTGTTATTGACAAGAGACTGACACGCCAGACAGAAAGGCCCTGGGCTCTTATGTAAACCAAGGAAAGATAGGGACGGAACAGAGGTTTTTCTTCTCTTTTCTTTTGCATTCTTTCATTCCTCCCACCTCTGCTCTCCTTTTTAGCTACCGTGCGCCCTCACTTTCAAGGAGGATTACTGTGCATTTCCGGCGCAAACGGTGGCAGCAAGTCAGGGAAAGACAGATAGAAAGATGCTAATACGAAAGGGAGGATAGAGAACAAGTTCATTTTCTTTTTTCTCTTTCCTTCTCTTCAGTCCCCCGATATCCTACATTCACACATTTTTCAGAAGAGGAGGAGAGAGTCACCAGAGACACATGCGCTGGACAGAGACGCACACACACGAACATAGGGAGAAACAGACAGAACAGACAGCAACACAATCGCATCACCGTCTCCATGCTTCCAGATGGACAGTGCGCTGTGCCCGCTGCCAGGGGAGAGAGAGACGATACCATCAGACCCAGAAGGATCCGGAGCACCGCAATTCCCCCTGCAGTGGCAGACATAAACTTTAAGGGAAGGAAGACATGAAGGGATCCACAGACTGGCACCTGACTTCTTCTTTTCTATTTGGCTTTGTAAACGTCTGTCTTGATGGGCATCTCTTTCTTTCACACTCCCAACTTAATGATACTAATCATTTCCATCAGTCTTCTTTATTCCCCTCTTCCATCCAGCAGACGTCCTCTGCGGTGTCCCTCCTTGACCCCTTCCTCACGTCATCCATGTATGTCGTTAACGTATTGATCCAGAGGACAAAAACTCACTCGACAACTTTCAAAGACTGTCTATAAACCCGTCCCCTCCCTCAGGCAACAGAAAGGACAGAAAAAAAATAAACAGACAAACAAAAATTACACTGAGCGCACACCACCATCACGTACGTGTCTCCTGACTTTCCATACCCCCCTCGAACGCAGCACCCATTGATCGACCTTTTTATTGGCGCTGTTCCTCCTCCTCAGGACCTCCTGCGGCATCGGCAAGACCCGCACCGAGTGGCCGTCAACCCACTTATAGTACCTGCGCCGCCCCTTAGCAGCCTCATACAGTGTAGAAGCCTGCATCCAAGCGCCACAAAGAGCTAGACAAAGTTTTAAATTTTACAGTCCAGAAGTGAGCCAATACACGAGGAAGCCTGAAGGCCAACACATCCCGGAGTCTCCATGAAACAAAACAAAAGCCCGCGAAACGCAACATGTTATAAGGGATCGAAGGAATCTCACACTAGAATTCAAAGGGGCAAAAAAGAAGATGATGTCGCAAACAGCAAAACCTCTGCACGGCATGTACACTCATTCAAAAACTGACCTTCTCCGTTCATTCTGCCATCGACCTAGAAGCCCTCATAGAGACGGCCATCTCCCTAGCTAGGCGTGGGTCCCGTAACTATAGGCAGAAAATGTATAACGCTGCATTTTCATATCCAGGGGTAGGTCCTGTTGTGTTACAGTCTGGCACCTCTTTCTCTCCTACTCCCTCTTTTTTCATTCGGCAATGTTTTTTCCTTCCTCCCATGCGTCTTCCTTTTCTCTAAAGCCCTCACTGAACCCCTGCATGCACTTCTGTTTGGTGAAAGTTTTACGTACAAGGGTCTAAAATGATCGAGTTTTGCATACATACAAAATCAGGAATGGAGATTTATGCTGATTTCAAAAGTTGGGAGGGTGACAAGACTGACAGAAGGTTCTCCTTCATTTTGTTATTGCGATTGTGTGAATTCGTGTCTGTGATTCTTCTGTTTTACTCGCATCTTGCAAAACTCGTATATTGTCTCTCTGTCTGCTCATCAGCACTCTGCAGACCGAGGTCCAGGCTTTCGCTTGACTTCCAATCTTCTTGACATCCAGAACTACGTGCGTTCCTAGGTGCGTTCTATCCACTCAATAAATGTTTTCTTCCGCTTTCTTTGTCAATGACTGCATGTGTATTTGTGAATGGCAGACTCGGACCAACCCTTGCTTCCGGTCCTACATGTATTCCCCCTTGTAGACTCTCCCTCCCTCCTCCTGCCTGCCCACCCCGTCCTGCTTTCCCCCCACGAACTGCCCCTCAAGCGTGAGGCTTTGGCCTGCAAGTCAAGTGATGAGCAGCGTCAAGGTCTTGTAAGTGAAATAAAAAGGAAACTAGAAAAGGAAATTGACCAAAAATCAGGATAACTGAGCTACAAAGTTACGTAACAGAAAAATTTCAAACAAGCAAACAAACAAACAAACAAATAACAGAAGCGACAGAGGGAACTATAGTGCAAAATCGCACCAATCGAAGTGTGCAAGATGATGCCTGTACGTTCACACGCATTTGCATGTACATCCAAACTAGTTTCCTCTGAGTGAAATTGGCGTGCATGCACAGGCAATCAAATGAAGACACGCACTGGGACTTCCCCTTCATTCATTCTCACACAGACGTTCCACTGTGGCTACAAGTTTACAACGCAGAAAGAGCAGAAAGGTTGGTTTGGAGTATCGAAACAAGCCTCCTTCCTAGACATATTTTTGAAGCTGTCGGAAAGAAGAAACGGTTTTGCCACTCCACAGACATGCTTGGCAAAGAGTGCATGGAAACTTTTTAAGGCAAACGGGGATAGAAATTGAATGTAGAGACAAAAAACGGCTGCCAGTTCTGTAAAGAAGAGATTTCTGTAGTGTTTTTCTTTCAGTTTTTCCTAGAGACCTTCTTGGCAAAACCAAGCAGCCAACCGATGCGAAAAAATACGAAATAACAATCAAGGAGACAGAAAGATGGACAGAATGCGTGAACATCTTAAGAACGACTCACCGTTGGCTCGATAAAAAAATTGCCCGACCATTGCCCTCCGTCCGCCCATGTTGATGCTGCCCCCGGTACTGCAACATTCGATCAAGACAAGACAAAAGTAACAATACCAATTAAAGGGATCCATGCATCAAAATACATTTTCGATTGCTTTCAATTCATCCGACCAGAGCGGGTAGAAACACCGTGACGTTTGGCGGCTTCATGTCACGGTGAGATATAGAAGTGACGCATCAGAAAGAAAAACAATGGGGAAAGTGTGTTGCATGTTGAACTTCCAAACGAATGATGCGATGCGTATATACAGTATGGGCCGCGTTTGAACAGTGACAAAGCATGCAGACAGACTCACACACGAAGAGAAACTGAAAGGTGGGCCTCCGAAAGACAATTAGTCAAAGCTTCAGCTGACATTGCACACCTTCTCGGTTTAGCAACTTACCAAGCAGTTGGTTCTGAGGGTGTATGACTCCCCCAGCCCGTTCTATCTCCCTCTCACGAGCTCCCCGACGTAGCTGCAACCGGAATTAAGCCTTCAGATATTTTGACGCTGGACAAAAACAAACAAAAAACACATCTCCAGTAGCCATGCAGGCATTGAATGATTAAGCAGGCGAAAGAAAAAAAATATTTTGGAAAATAAAGAAAAGAAGACTGAGGAAAAGGGAAGAGCCAAACTAAATCAGAGAAGAGACACATCATGCGGCCAATTTACAAAAGCCAGCCAGTGTTGAGGGATAGAGTTGCGCACACACTGCATACATTTAATTGCCCGTCAAACTTGCTTATCGCCACTCGCGTACTCGATCACGCCGTATCCCTCCTGCACTTACGCAAATGGAAAAGGCGCGTATGAAGATTTTTTCATCTGTGTCTTCTTTTCTACTGTCAACATGACTTGCCGTCTCCTTTCCTCTCTCCTCTTCTTTTCTCTTCTCTCGCACTATCAAAAGGGCTCAGAAAGCTTCTACCAATTTTTTCTGGCAGTCCATTTGATATGATCGACTGCTGTTCAGACCTCTTAATGAAGGAGATGAAGAAGATAGCAAGTAAAGATCTCATACAAGATCTTAAATTGCATCTTTGATACAAACAGGAGGCGGGCTCTCAAGTTTGACTGTTTCTTCTTGTCGAATTCGATTTCTTCAAAACGTTTCGACATGCGGAAAACTGAAGCATTATTTAGACATGATTGACTGGATGAACGACTGACCCACCAGGACGCCTCCACGGAACTGCCCAGCATACTTATCACCGCTGGGGTAGGTGAGGGTCCCGTTTCTGTAAGAGGGCATTCCGGTCGTGAAAAGAGAGAGACAAAAACATATGAAGTGGTAGATGGATAAAAATAGATGGACAGTGGGATGGATAGATAGGGAGAGGCAAAGAGAGAGAAATGTCGGGGGCATTGCACACACGTAGTCAAGAGTGAGGGTCCATGTCTGGACAGACAACAGGAAGTCGTATGCATCGTTTTGATGGGTAGGTTGTGTTTGGAGAGAGAGGTCGATCAGCCAGGGATGTTTTGACAATCGTGACCCAAGTCGGGCGCTGGGAAAAAGGACGGAAGAAAGACACAACTGAAGAGCCCTGCCGCTGGTTTGTGTTTTCACTTCTCTCCGTGTCATCTTCCAACGGTTATCAAGAACCCCTCAAGCATGAAGCAAAAAGAAGTAAAGAGCAGAACGGTATGCAGAACCAAGTGCTTAAACAAAAAAGAGAAAGAGACAGGCAAAATACAAAAAGAGCAAAAGAAAGAAAACAAACGAGCTTTCAAGTAAACACTGTGGGAAAGAAAGAAGGAAGCAAAGAAGGAGAGAGGAAAAGAAGAAAAGAAGAAGAGGCAAAAAGAAGAAAACAAGCGGAGAAGGAAAGAAGGAAGGAACAAAAGAAGAAAAAGAACCATTACGAAGGAGTGAAGGACGGAGGGAGGGAAGAAAGGAACGAAAAAAAAGAAAAAGGAAACAAGCAAAGAAAGAAAGAAAAACGAAAGAAAGAAACAAACAAACAATTAAACAAACAAACAAAAAAAGAAAGAAAGATTCTGAAAGAAAGAAAGGACGGAAAAGGAAGTGAGAATGAATGAATGAAAGAAAGAGAGAGAGAAAGAAAGGAAAAAAAAAAGAAAGAAAGAAGAGGAAGAAAGAAAGAAAGAAAGAAAAAAAGAAAGAAAGAAAGAAAAAAAGAAAGAAAGAGAAAGAAAGAAAGAAAGAAAGAAAGAAAGAAAGAAAAAAAGAAGGAAAGAAGGAAAGAAAGAAAGAAAGTGAGAAAGAAAGAATAAATACATGAAACAAAGAAAGAAAAAAAAAGGGAAGGAAGGAAGGAAAGTAAGTAAAAAAGAAAGAAAGAAAGAAAGAAAGAAACCAATGACTTGTACACTTTTTCTCTCTCTTTCTTTCTCTCTCACACACATATACACACACACACACACACATACACAGAGAGAGAGAGAGAAAGAGAGAGACTACAGAGAGACAGACAGACAGACAGACAGACAGATACACACACATACACATACACACACACACACACACACACACACACACAGAGAGAGAGAGAGAGAGAGAGAGAGAAAGAGAGAGAGAGAGAGACTACAGACAGACAGACAGACAGATAGACAGTCAGTCAGGCAGTCAGTCAGTCAGTTGCACAGTCAGTTAGACAGAGAGACATCAACAAAAAAACGGATTCAACAGCTGGACTTTCGATCGAAGAACCCACCACTCATGCCCCATATGACTCTTCCCTTCTTGCTTGCCCGCCTAAACCTCATCTGTCTTGTCATCCTCGGTTTTTCTCAGCCGCGCTGCTCTGAAGTGATCGAGACTTTCTTGATTGGATAACACCACAACCTACCCCCCATAAACTGACCCCTCATAGACCCCATTCACCGTCTCGCCAACATACGTCGTCCTGTCCTGCTCCTCGATGATCTTCATCTCTACAACTGCAGCTTCATAGAAAGCGTGAGGGGAGACACAGGCATAAAATTAAGAAAGAAGGAAGACTGGAAAAGAAAAGCTGGAATACCTGCGAGAAAAGAGAGTGAAAGAGAGACTAGGGACGGTGAGCAAAATTCGGACTGCGTAGGCTGTATGAAAGGCAAGTTACACCAGCAGAGGAGTGAGAGGAGGACAAACATCCGTCTTGAATGCCTACAAACTGGTGGAAAGAACACTGAAGCAGCCACTTAAAGATATCTCTCTGGGATGAAAAAACTTACTCCCTTCAAGATCTCCCCCCCCGGTCCCCCCCGCCCGAATCTGCATGCATGAAGAAACACATGCAGAAGGACAAATCATACGATTAGTTTACTGATTTACCGACTCACTTATTGACTCATTGACAGGCTATTTGAGTGCTTAACTGTCACCTGCGTGCTGACGTCCTTACCTTAGACAGGTTTCATGACTGAGTGACTGATAAATTGACTGACTAAGTGGTTGATTGAGTAACAGATTGACTGATTTCTTGGTTCATTCAGCCCCTTCAAACACGGTTTGTGCGCGAAATTCAAACGCTTGACATACGTCTTTCTACATAGAACCTGCCACATACACCAACCTCTTCAATAACCTCCTCTGCGGTGACCTCTGGCCGCCTGCAAGTGTCCGGGCACTGGCAGTTTCCCATTCTTCTGCAGTCGAAAAGAAAGTAGCGGTGGGATCGAGAGGGGGGATGTGAAGCAAGGGGAACGCAGGTGCCCTCCATGGCATTCAGACTCACATGCATGCATGCATGCAACCATATATATTCAATCAACTTTATAGAGAGGGAAGGGGAAGTCGTCTGAATGAAGCACAGACAGACTCTGAGGCGCATCTCAGAAGTCAAAGTCACTGAGAAACCAATTAACGCATAAGGCATGGTCGTATAAGGCATCAATCAAACGTTTTGACTTTCAGACACTTTCTGTAAGTGCTCTTTCTTAAGCATTCAAGCTGAAAAAGTCAGTCAGATTCTTTTGCTTTCGTAAAGCAGAATCCGACTGGAGGATGCTTTTCATACATATATATACATCCCATATGCTGAGAGACTACAGATCTTTTTAATCTGGAGTCACTGCTGTAAAGCACGTACCACTTTGCTAAACGAACGAAGGTATACAAGAACGAACTTCAAAAACTCGTCCCTGGAAGAAAGACAACGCTAAAAAACAACGTATATATATATATTTTTCTCAACCTCCAGATGGCGTGACCCTTCAGGTACACTCTCGGAGTCTGCCTCTTTGCTTTGTTAGCTCTTGAACGGGACAGTGGAATTAGCGGGTGGGGCTGGCGCTTGTGGTGTGTTGTCAGAGGGATTAATGGCTGTGTCAGAGACATATATATATACTGAATATTTGTTGCTTACTTCGATCGATGGTTTTTTAATATACAAGTGAGTGCGCGCGCTTTGCGCACGGAAGTGACTAAGGTTTTGTCACCCGACTCTTGTGAGTGTGTTAATTATGACGTACGGGCTAAAGAAAAACGTTAAAAAACATAAGCATGCAATATTACGGTCTGATTACTAAATCTTTTCCTGAGTTACTATTGGTTACTATTGGTATCTAAATCTATCAATTACATATTTACTGAACCAAATGTATTTAACATCATTATAACTTTAAAAAATTACGTATTCCGCATGCCGGGGGCGAGTGGGGTGCTTTTTAACCCCCTAAAGCGGCGCATTTCCGCAGAAAACTCATTCTCATAATTAGTAAGGAGTTCGAAGCTGAAACTTTATGTAAGAAGACGTTGTAACGATAGAAAAAAGTTGAGACATAGGGTATCAGTCGTTCCGTCCGCACACACGCAGGAAGGCCAAGCCGCGGGGCGGGCCGGGGGCAAGCCGTTGCACACGCCCTGGGCCACAGGTGAATTCGATTAACCACCGCGCGCGCATTCGATTCAGTGCCGCGCCGTGCGAATTTCAGCTCCGTTGAAATCATTTGACTTCATTGATTACTTCAGGCAACATCTGTTGGACTCTGCGTATGCTCCAGACTAACAAACTTCCCATAAAGAGCTCTGAAGGAAGAAAGCCGCCACACTCACTAATCTACTCCATTACTGCGCTTAACAGCCACAGGCTCTTCTTTTGAACTCGTCTTCATCTGCTGATTTGATTCTTCAAGCATGTTGTCTAGTAACGTATCTTCTTCCTCAGTCACTCCTCTACGATTTACTGATGATGACCCTCTACAGCGTCATCAGATCGCCGATGGCTACGCATACCTGAAGCTCACCAAGATGTGGGCGGAAGGTTATGCGACTCTGACTGGTCTCGAAAAGCTGTATAAGGTCTTGCATATTTCTTCTTTTGCTACTGGAGACGATGCTCTCCATAGTCGGATTGAAGAGCTTGCTTCGACGACTGAGGAAGCTGTTCCCCAGAGGACCAGTAGAAAGCAAGACGTAGCGTTCAAAAAGCGTCTCCAGGACTGGGCCATCAAGTTCTTGTCTACATTGGCAGGAGAGCAGGCACTTCTCCCGAAGGATGTACAGAAGGAGACGGCTGGTACTCTACTCCATTACTAAAAAGAACCATAGAATAGATTTTTTATTTCATTTCTAGAAACATCGATCCGGAGATAGCAAATGCCGAAGAAGGTATTCGGACGGAGGAGCATCAAGTATGAGGTCGCATGAGAGAGAGAGCTAGCAGCGAGAGCAGTAACCAGGACAAAAAGAAGAGATGAAAGACGTATAGGCCAGACGCTAGGAACAGACTTTAAGTCAATGCCCCCCAAATGTACACGTACTACAGCAACTTGCACTGAAATGCCAATTTACCAAATTATATGTAGTAGTTGATAAGATCTAATGATAAGATACTGTTGTTTCTAGTATTATTTCAATCTAAGCGGGTCACACTCAGATGCTCTAAGTTATGGTCTCCGCAATTTGAGTTTTTTTTTTACTCGTTATTCTTTAGTGAAATTAAGTTATGACTATTCAGCAGTAGCTAAAATCAAACTTCCCAAATTAAGTTGAGACATAGGGTATCAGTCGTTCCATCCGTGCACACGCAGGAAGGCCAAGCCGCGGGGCGGNTGGAGACGATGCTCTCCATAGTCGGATTGAAGAGCTTGCTTCGACGACTGAGGAAGCTGTTCCCCAGAGGACCAGTAGAAAGCAAGACGTAGCGTTCAAAAAGCGTCTCCAGGACTGGGCCATCAAGTTCTTGTCTACATTGGCAGGAGAGCAGGCACTTCTCCCGAAGGATGTACAGAAGGAGACGGCTGGTACTCTACTCCATTACTAAAAAGAACCATAGAATAGATTTTTTATTTCATTTCTAGAAACATCGATCCGGAGATAGCAAATGCCGAAGAAGGTATTCGGACGGAGGAGCATCAAGTATGAGGTCGCATGAGAGAGAGAGCTAGCAGCGAGAGCAGTAACCAGGACAAAAAGAAGAGATGAAAGACGTATAGGCCAGACGCTAGGAACAGACTTTAAGTCAATGCCCCCCAAATGTACACGTACTACAGCAACTTGCACTGAAATGCCAATTTACCAAATTATATGTAGTAGTTGATAAGATCTAATGATAAGATACTGTTGTTTCTAGTATTATTTCAATCTAAGCGGGTCACACTCAGATGCTCTAAGTTATGGTCTCCGCAATTTGAGTTTTTTTTTTACTCGTTATTCTTTAGTGAAATTAAGTTATGACTATTCAGCAGTAGCTAAAATCAAACTTCCCAAATTAAGTTGAGACATAGGGTATCAGTCGTTCCATCCGTGCACACGCAGGAAGGCCAAGCCGCGGGGCGGGCCGGGGGCAAGCCGTTGCACACGCCCTGGGCCACAGGTGAATTCGATTAACCACCGCGCGCGCATTCGATTCAGTGCCGCGCCGTGCGAATTTCAGCTCCGTTGAAATCATTTGACTTCATTGATTACTTCAGGCAACATCTGTTGGACTCTGCGTATGCTCCAGACTAACAAACTTCCCATAAAGAGCTCTGAAGGAAGAAAGCCGCCACACTCACTAATCTACTCCATTACTGCGCTTAACAGCCACAGGCTCTTCTTTTGAACTCGTCTTCATCTGCTGATTTGATTCTTCAAGCATGTTGTCTAGTAACGTATCTTCTTCCTCAGTCACTCCTCTACGATTTACTGATGATGACCCTCTACAGCGTCATCAGATCGCCGATGGCTACGCATACCTGAAGCTCACCAAGATGTGGGCGGAAGGTTATGCGACTCTGACTGGTCTCGAAAAGCTGTATAAGGTCTTGCATATTTCTTCTTTTGCTACTGGAGACGATGCTCTCCATAGTCGGATTGAAGAGCTTGCTTCGACGACTGAGGAAGCTGTTCCCCAGAGGACCAGTAGAAAGCAAGACGTAGCGTTCAAAAAGCGTCTCCAGGACTGGGCCATCAAGTTCTTGTCTACATTGGCAGGAGAGCAGGCACTTCTCCCGAAGGATGTACAGAAGGAGACGGCTGGTACTCTACTCCATTACTAAAAAGAACCATAGAATAGATTTTTTATTTCATTTCTAGAAACATCGATCCGGAGATAGCAAATGCCGAAGAAGGTATTCGGACGGAGGAGCATCAAGTATGAGGTCGCATGAGAGAGAGAGCTAGCAGCGAGAGCAGTAACCAGGACAAAAAGAAGAGATGAAAGACGTATAGGCCAGACGCTAGGAACAGACTTTAAGTCAATGCCCCCCAAATGTACACGTACTACAGCAACTTGCACTGAAATGCCAATTTACCAAATTATATGTAGTAGTTGATAAGATCTAATGATAAGATACTGTTGTTTCTAGTATTATTTCAATCTAAGCGGGTCACACTCAGATGCTCTAAGTTATGGTCTCCGCAATTTGAGTTTTTTTTTTACTCGTTATTCTTTAGTGAAATTAAGTTATGACTATTCAGCAGTAGCTAAAATCAAACTTCCCAAATTAAGTTGAGACATAGGGTATCAGTCGTTCCATCCGTGCACACGCAGGAAGGCCAAGCCGCGGGGCGGGCCGGGGGCAAGCCGTTGCACACGCCCTGGGCCGCAGGTGAATTCGATTAACCGCCGTGCGCGCATTCGATTCAGTGCCGCGCCGCGCGAATTTCAGCTCCGTCGAAATTATTTGACTTCATTGATTACTTCAGGCCTAGCTTCAGGCAACATCTGTTGAACTCTATATATGCTCTCAACTAACAAACTTCCCATAAAGAGCTCTGAAGGAAGAAAGCCGCCACACTCACTAATCTACTCCATTACTGCGGTTAACAACCGCAGGCTCTTCTCTTGAACTCGTCTTCATCTGCTGATTTGATTCTTCAAGCATGTTGTCTAGTAACGTATCTTCTTCCTCAGTCACTCCTCTACGATTTACTGATGATGACCCTCTACAGCGTCATCAGATCGCCGATGGCTACGCATACCTGAAGCTCACCAAGATGTGGGCGGAAGGTTATGCGACTCTGACTGGTCTCGAAAAGCTGTACAAGGTCTTGCATATTTCTTCTTTTGCTACTGGAGACGATGCTCTCCATAGTCGGATTGAAGAGCTTGCTTCGACGACTGAGGAAGCTGTTCCCCAGAGGACCAGTAGAAAGCAAGACGTAGCGTTCAAAAAGCGTCTCCAGGACTGGGCTATCAAGTTCTTGTCTACATTGGCAGGAGAGCAGGCACTTCTCCCGAAGGATGTACAGAAGGAGACGGCCTGGAAGACGTTTGAGAACTTTGATGTCCTCGTGAAGGCGCTCCCTGTGGATCTGTCTCTGAGAGAGACTGAGGCGGCCTACAGTGAGCTTCAGAAGGACTTGAAGGCCAGATCCATCGCTCCTTCAGACTGGGTGAGTGGATTTAAGTTCTGGAATCTCTATCCCGATGACATAAAGGCGCTGGCATGCACGAAGAAGAAGAAGGTGATTGCAGCGGCAGGGACTGAACCGGTGGCTCCGAGG
>JAHBMJ010001675.1:6180-23295 GCA_018398765.1 Chromera velia
TGTGTGTGTGTGTGTGTGTGCGTGTGTGTGCGTGTGTGTGTGTGTGTGTGTGTGTGTTTGTGTGTGTGTTTGTGTGTGTGTTGGGTGTGTGTAGGGTGTGTCTGAAAGACAAGGGGGAGAAGAACAGAGAGGGTGAGAACATAGGGGGGGAGAGAGGGGGGATCAGAGAGAGAGAGAGAGAGAAGTAAGGAAGGAAAAGAAAAGGGGACAGAAAAGGAGAGGGTAAAAGGAAAAAAAAAAGGATGAAAAGACGAAAAGACGGAAAGAATTAGAGAGAGGGGGGGAAGGGGAGACTGAGTCGCACGCGCACCCACACGCTCACACAGAGAGGGGGATGCTGAGAGACGTTGTCTGCAGTATGAGACTGTTTTCTTTTGATTTGACTGATGTACCAGTCATGGAATGGAAAAAGACCTTGCGATGGGATCTCTTCCTTGTTTGCAGGCCGTGAAGGTTGCAGCGGAAAAATTGTGGAAACAACGTTCCGAAGCCTCAGAGCTTGCCGCAAAGGCGCGGGCCCTCCGTCAGAGCGAACCTCTGGGGCCGCTTGATGACCTAGAGTTGGAGTCAGAGACGGACCCAGGGGTCTCACAGGAGGAGACGCTGAGCGTGTATTCGGACGCAACACAGAGGGAAGAGACGCTGGAAGCGTACAACAATGTGCGGTGACATGAAGGAATTTTAGGGGAAGGAGGAGAGCAATCTTCGTTTGCCTTTCTTAATTCTCTCTACATCCATGGAGGAATGAATGAATGAGGGAGGGGGTTGGTGCACGTATGTGTGCATTCAATAAATGCGTGGATGGTGTTTGTTTGTCAATGCATGTCCGTACTAATGGTTGTTATTCTGGGAGGATCCTTCCTTTCCTGCCAGGTGGCTTGGCCCATGAGGGCCGTGGTGGTCACATGAGTAAGTACCGGTGTAAATTGAACCAGCTGTCCGTCTGATTGAGTTGACACAGGCAAGGAGAGAGGAAGAGGAGGGACCGTGAAGTGAGAAGGAGAATTAAAGCTTGGCTGCATGCTGATCTATCTGTGCGGGCCCGTAAGTATGTGAATTTGCTCTCAATCTTTCTGGCCGGATCCCTGCCTGCCTGGCTCTTTTGAATTGGAATTGTCATGCCAGAGCATGACTTTACTTATTGATTGGCTGAATTATCAATATGTAGTTGACTTGATGGGTGGCCGATCACTGCTTTCAAGAGTGCTTTGTATGCTACTGCAACGCCCCAGGCACTGGAAATACTCAGGTGCCTCAACAAGAGAAACGCAACGGCTAGCGCAACGGCTTCTTAAGATTATCGCATTTGACTTTAATACAATGACGTATCGTTTCTACTACTAAGCTATTGTGAATCAATCAAATTTGAATCATATCGGATCACTACCTTTAGGAATCGTTTAGGCCTATATAGGGTTAGGCTTACTAGGCTTAATACTAACTTTTTAGTTCGTCTTCTTACCTTTTTGACCCTCTTGATACATGTGGCTAGCCTACTTTCTGGGCCAAGATCTGATACGGTTAAGAGTCTTAATGTACCGCACTGAGGATCATAAGCGTATATGAGCAGTACATCTATGTGCCGGCCTCCTGGGTAGGCGCCCGGCTGATCTACCGTAATCTGCCACACAATTAAAACTGAGTTAAATTCCCTGAGAATTTAGTAGAATTTATCCTTAAAATTTGATCGATTTTCATTAATTGGGTGAGTTTAATTCCATTCAAGTTTACCATAAAAGTCAGATATTGTCATCTAAAGTGCATGAGCATCGATGGTTGCATTATTACCTGAAGTTGTATGATTGCCTTGTCCGTGTGCGCCGCTATCGTTATGTCACGTACCAATTCGATCTACATGCATGCCTGCGTCGCCTGCCACGCCGCCACACTGTATGCGCA
Source organism: Chromera velia (assembly GCA_018398765.1). NCBI lineage: Eukaryota > Chromeraceae > Chromera > Chromera velia. Next base: position 8,080 of record JAHBMJ010001675.1, read on the forward strand.
TGTCACAAAGCAAAAATTGATTTCCATTACCTCGCGTCATCAGTTGATCGATTGAAGTGCTCCAGAGACTAATTTACTGCAGAGGCCTTCCTCTGTCAGTTTTTACTCTCTGGCGATGCTGAACGATCACCTATATCGTCGTCAGCTAGCAAGAGTAGGAGCTCTGTCTGCATGCCTTTGGCAAACAGGTAACCAGCCTTAAGCGACCACTAGCTATGAAGGATGGGATTAAAGAAAAAGAGCTCCACTCTGCTCCTCTCCTCGAATCTCTTAATTATTTTGTCAGTCACAGAGGATTTTCTAAGCAAGCAACTTGTGGAAACACGCGAAAGATGAATGGGGTCTTCTTTCATTTCTTTGGGGGAAATGGGGTCTTTCAGAAATGAATGAGCTTCGCTGTTAAACTTGTTTTGCTTTTGTCTCCCATCTCCAGTGCTGTTCTCTCTTCATCTTTCGTGTGTTTCCAGAAGTTGCTTGCCTAGAAAATCCTCTGTGACTGACAAAATAATTAAGCCTGAGAGATTTGAGGAGAGGAGCAGAGTGGAGCTCTTCTTTCTTAATCTCATCCTTCATAGCTAGTGGTCGCTTAACGCTGGTTACCTGCTTGCTGAAGGCAGGCAGAGCTCCTACTCTTGCTAGCCGTGATCGTTCAGCATCGCTAGAGAGTAAGAACTGACAGAGGAAGGCCTCTGCAGTAAATCAGTCTCTGGAGTACTTCAATCGATCAACTGACGACACGAGGTAACGGAAATCAATTCTCGCTTTATGACGTGCAGCAGGCGACGCGGGTACGCATGTAGATCGATTTGGCACGTGGCACAACGACAGCGGCGCACACGGACAAGACAATCATACAACTTCAGGTAATCTCTAGAGTTGAGTGATTGACGATCTCTTGTATGAACATGGGCTGCTGGGAGCACGGCTTCACTCTAGCAAAGCCAACTTCATTCATTCATTCAATAATGCAACCATCAGTGCTCACGCACTTTAGGTGGCACCATCTGACTAAAACCTAGTATAAAATCTATTTTAATCCTAATCGTCTAGATCTAGGTTTCATGCACTGAATTGACAAGCTTTAGAGTCTTATTTTTCGTGATTTAGAAAGAATTAGAAGCTCAAATTAGCAGTGTTTATATATCTTATTATACAAGAAAAACACGGGATACACTAGAGGATACATGTCACGAATGAAGTTGTCAATGAGGCGACACCCTATGGATTTACTTCCCTGATCATGAAGTCATATCGGACTCGGAGGCTCACCACTGAAGAGCTTTTCTCCAGAGGGCCAAACCGTTCAATGGCCGCCTCTGCCTCTTCCTGCCCCCTGTCCTCCCAGGTACGCAGCCTGGCCCTCCGCGTCGGCGAAGCCGTGGGGGAGAGGCTTTGCGTCGGATTGGTGGGGGAGGGGGGCGACAGTTGTCGCTTGCCCGGCGTTGGTGCTGCCTCTCTGTTCGACTCCGTCGGGGGGGTCGCTGGGGGGGGACGCTTCGGGATAACAAACGAGATCCCTCACGGGAACTTCTCTCTCTCCTTCTCCCGTTTCTCTTTCTCCTTCCTCCTCTCTTCCTCCTCCGCCGCTTCTCGAAGCTTTCTTTTCCGTTCGGCTTCGGCGGCTTCCTTTTTTTCCTTCTCTGCACTCAGACAACACATACAGGAATTAAGCAAGGGGAAGAAGTGAAAAGGAACGCAGGGTCAATTTTTTGCCAACCAAGAAGGAGAATGTCGCTGCTAAAGTAAGACCAAAGAATGAACCACCCCACACTATCACGAGCTAGATTGAAATATTTGCAGAAGAAAGGAACTTCAAGCGCTGGATACAGACGTAAGGGGGGCCAAGAGATGAAACTGAGATCACATCATGGAAATCTTCTGGAAATAAACCGAAGCCACATTTTGTTACCCAGTGGCTGTATGCTTTTTTGGATAAGGTGCAGGAATGGCCAAGACACCCGGACTTTCGATTCAGAGGGGGGGAAACACAACTTACCTGTCTTCTCTTTCAAAGCGATCATATCTTCCGTCTCCTTTTGGAATAACTCTAGAGAGACTCCCTGAAGGCTCTGGTTCGTCGCTTCCCTCTCCCTCCGCTCTTCGTCTTCTCTAAGCGTCTGCATACTGGCTCTGAGGGCGGCTTGCTAGGTCCAGTCGTCCATTTAAACAAAAAAAATCGAAGCAGGCAATACTCTGAGTAAGAAGTGGAGACGGGTGGAACGGACAGGTCAAAAAAAGAACACAGCTCAAAAACAACAAAGTCTCCAGCAGGCTACAACAGAAAGGACTCCTGGTAGAAGAAATTTTCTTTTCAGGGTAACGGCAGGAAATCTGGAGAGTGGTCTCCTCTGCATGAAACAAGACCGGGTTGAAGACCCCAAAGAGGCGTCAGAATAGTTTTGAAGGTCCGAGCGTCGGATGAATGTCGGATGCCAACATGCAGGAGCTATAGCTCATGCAGGAGCTATAGCATGAGCTATAGCGATATAGACTTTTTGTGTGTCCCCCGCGCTGCACGCGATTTTGCGTGCGTCAGAGAACCTAGCTTTGCGCGTCTCGTGATCCGAAACGTTGACAGCTAGTCAGATCATCTGAGAATATCCTGAAGAAAATAACTCAATCTCCCAGAAGTTGTAGGTGTCAGAGCGATTCAGAAACACAAGTCTGCAGATCCCTGAAGTGCTTTGTACCTTCTGTAGTGCATTTGCTGAACGAAAAGGTTGAAGGAGGTTTTCTTCCCCACTGTGAGACTTTCCCTCGCGGCTCTTACTGCAGGTTTGTGAGGGGGGTGCGCACCTTCTGAACAGGCGCTCGTCCTGTAGACCTGCAGACAAAACGTCTTAGAGAAATTGTGAGAAGATGCCGCTCCGACTTGACATCAAGAAGAAGCTGAGCGCCCGCTCAGAAAGGGTCAAGTCCGTGGACTTTCACCCCAACGAGCCATGGGTCCTTGCCGCCCTCTACAGGTCCGGCCCTGCCAGAATTCTCCCCACACACCCTGTGCCTCCGGGCCATTTCCTTGATGGCTAGATGCTCTTCTATGTGCCATATGTACCGCCGAGATGCTTTGTGTCTGTCCAGTGTTTTCAGACCACCTGTGAAAAGTGCAAGCAACGCCCCGTCCACATCTGTCTCTTCACTCATCTACCTCCCTCTCCGCCTCCTGTCTCCTGTCCGCCTGCTTCCGTGGCTGCAGTGGCAATGCGCTTTTGTGGGACTACAACACGCAGAGCATGATCAAGAGCATCGAGGTCTCCTCTCTGCCACTGAGATGCGCAAAATTCATCGTCAGGAAACAGGTGCGCATGTGCGTGTCTACATGACAGAGGCGGTGCGGCTCGATAGCGAGATCTTTGAGTCGACCTCGCAATTTCTTTTTTCCTATCTTTCCCGGGGGGCATCTTCTATTCCTCGCTGAGTTGAGCTTGTAGGCGCGTTGCTTGCTTGACATGTTCTCTCTCGTCTCTATTGTTGCCTCGCACAGTCGGGAGGGAGAGCTGAGAGGGCGAAGAATGGAACGTGTGGGAATATAGAGTGGAAGGATTTGCGGTTCTTCCGAAGACCCGAAGGGGTGCGAGAGGAGATCGGTCTTGCGTGTGTTTTGTGTGTGTGTCCCAAAGCAAAAAGGAAGCTGTGGTTTTCCACTGGAGCTGCCATCTGCCTTCCGACCTGTCCCCCGGTGTCTTAGGGGTTAGAGGAGTTTGGCTTTCACTGAGGCTGCGTGACACTCGCGGTCTCTCCATCGGTCACCCCCTCTTTCCATTCAGGCTATAAGCTCGTCCCCCTCAACTGTCTTCTCTCTCTCTCTCTCTCTGTTTGTGTATGCGTGTGTGTGTGTGCGTGTGTGTGTGTGCGCGCGCGTGTGTGTGTGTGTGTGTGTGTTGGTACGTGTGTCAAAACGAATTTCCCTGTGGTCCTGTTGGTGTTGCAGTGGATTATTGCGGGTTGTGATGACATGCAAATCAGAGTGTACAACTACAACACACTCGAGAAAGTGAAGGTGGGTTGGCGTTGCCGAAAAAATAAATGGAGCAGAGACTGCGAGAAGGAAGGCAGCAGATTGAAGGAGTGGCGTAGAAGAGACACTGGAAGAGAAAGTGACGAGAACCGAACGATAAGAAGGCAAGACGTACAAGTTAACAGGGGATTCGGTCAATATCATTCCGGAACGACCCCAGGGAGCAACACGCAGGAGGACGGAATTCTTTCTCTCCATTCGCTCAAAGGCTGACTGACTGCAGAGTGTTGTTGATATTCCTGCTGGCACAATCGCTGCTTTCTCAGCCGTTCATGTGGCAGGCTGCTTTCTGTACTTTTCATCCGTCGGACGACGAAAAGAAAATGGAACAACGCTATCGTCTAGCCGTCTATTGGCGTGGAGTTTTTCTTTGTGCCGACCCTTTTTTTCCCTTCTTCTCCCTTCCCCCCCCCCCCTCCTTGGATGCCCTCACGCAGGCCTTCGATGCCCACAGCGACTACATCAGGCACATCGCTGTGCACCCTAACCTGCCACTCTTTCTGACAGCATCGGACGATATGACGGTCAGTCAGCCAGTTTTCGTGTGTCTCTTTCAGTCTGTCTCCTTTATTCTTCCGTGAAGTGGTACGAAATGATAATTTCATGAAGACGGCACGCACGCACGCACACAATGGTATATCCATTCATGCTTCGCGTCTGCCTTCCCCTCTGTTTCTCTGTCATGCATCATGTGTATCTGCGTCTCGCTTCTTCTGCCTGTCTGCGTTTGCCGGTGCATTCCAGTCCAAAATGCATCGGAAGGCGAATATGAGTCTCTCTCGTCCCAGGTGTTCGTTACCTCTCCCCTCACACCCACCCGTCTGCCCATCTTCAGAAAAAAAGTTCGCACAATTTCTCCATTCGATGCGTGAACAAGAATGCAGGTGAAGCTGTGGGACTGGGAGAAGGGGTGGACGTGCTGCACGATCTTCGAGGCACACTCCCACTACGTGATGATGTCCCAATGGAACCCCAAGGACCCCCATATCTTCGCATCAGCGTCCCTCGATAGGTAGGGGGGGGGCTTTTCCTGGCATCTCATTTGACTCAATGTCATAACTGTATGGATTGAAGAATAACTGAGAGCGAACAGAAAAACAGAAACACGCGTCTCGTCCCCTTTGATTTTTTCGGTTTGTTTGCCTGTCCCTGTGTGTTTGTGTTCGTTGTGTTCCTCCTCCCTGCCATGCACTATCCCTTTCTGTCACATCACTTGCGTACGTATACGTACAGGTCCATCAAGGTGTGGGGCATTTCGGCTTCTGCCAGTCAACCCGCGAGCGTGACGGCCCCCCACTTCTCTCTGACGGGACACGAGAGAGGGGTGAACTGCATCGAATATCATCAGAGGTCGGTGGGTGGGTGGGTTGGGGGGTCCAGGGGGGTTGCTTAGGCGAATCATCTTTCGAGAGAGAGTGTGGATGGATCGATCGATCCGTCGGGCTGTGGGTTTCCTTCCTCATCTTGCTGCATGTGCCTGCGATTCGTTCGACTCGCTCAATTGTTTTCAGACCATGAAAAGCCTACCCTTTCTTTCTCTTTCTGACTCTGTCTCTCTTGCTCTTTCGTCTCCTCTTGGTTTGTGCAGTGGGGACAAACCTTACATCGTGTCGGGATCAGATGACAAAACCGTAAGAGTCTGGGATTATCAGACCAAACAGTGCCTTCAGGTGGGTTGGTAGGTACCCTGAGGTACCCTGCATGGGGTCGGAGATTCTTCGAAGATCGGTAGGGATGCTGATGGTGGAGGGAATTGTTGCCTTGCCTGTCTGCTGTTCTCCGAAGCTTTCTTGGTCTTTCAGGACTTCTGCCGCCATTCGCGTCTCTCTCCGTCTTTCCATCCGATCCGTGGGCGTGCGGACGCATGTTCGTGACTGCATTCAAATTCATTCATTTGAGCCAACCAACGAACGAACCAGGCCGTCGATAGTGCCCTCCCTCCACCCTTTGATCCTTCCTTTCTTTTACCTCTGCCTGCCTGCCTGCCGCAGGTTCTGACGGGCCATGCCGAGAACGTTTCTGCCGCGAGCTTTCACCCGACACTGCCGATCATTCTCTCGGGAGGGGAGGACGGGGCACTCAAGATCTGGTCAGTCAGTGGGTCGCTGTCTGGCTGGCTGAGTGAGTGAGTGAGCAGGGGGGGCAGACAGGGTTTTCCTTGAGTTGGTCGGTTTGCTTGGCTAGTGCATCTGTCTACTGGCTGGCTTGTTGTCTGCCTTTTTTACGAATTCCTCTTTCTTTCTTTCTTTCTTTCTTTCTTTTTTCCTTTCTTCTTTTCTTCCTTTCTTCTTTTCCTCCTTTCTTCCTTTCTTCCTTTCTTTCTTTCTTTCTTTCTTTCTTTTTTCCTTTCTTCTTTTCTTCCTTTCTTCTTTTCCTCCTTTCTTCCTTTCTTCCTTTCTTTCTTTCTTGCTTTCTTTCTTTCTTTTTTCCTTTCTTCTTTTCTTCCTTTCTTCTTTTCCTCCTTTCTTCCTTTCTTTCTTTCTTTTTTCCTTTCTTTCTTCCTTTCTTCTTTTCCTCCTTTCTTCCTTTCTTTCTTTCTTTCTTTCTTTCTTTCTTTCTTGCTTGCTTACTTGCTCAATCGCTTGCCTGCCTGCCTGCCTGCCTGCCTGCTTGCTCGCTTGCTTGCTTTTTTCCGTTGGCTGTCCGGGTCCGTTCCATGGATCTTTTCTTTTCGGGAGGGCCGGGGTTCTGCTGGCTCCCTTCATGCAGGCAGGCAACTGAATAAATAGATACAACAGTATGTCACTCTACCAACGTTCATCCTTTTATTTGATCCCACCTGATCTCATCTCTTCTGATTGTGCAGGCACGCGTCGACTTACCGCCTCGAGACAACGGTCCAATACAACCTGCAGAGACTCTGGTCGATTGCGGTGCTGAGGGGGTCAACGGTGGTGAGTCAGTCTGAGTGAGTGGCTTTCCTTTCCTGGGTATCTTCTCTCTCTTTTCTTTTCTTCGTGCCTTGACACAGGAAGAGAGGGAGGGCACATTGTTGCCTGGGTCGGTTTTTTCTTTTCTGTACGTATTTGAGAGGGACATGGTGAAGGAAGAGTGGTTCCTTGACTGCATCTCCATAGCTCCCCTCCGGAGCCGCTTTCTTTGCCCGCAAAAATGGAGGGAGTGCGCGTTGATTTGCATGAAAAAGGAAAATACGATTTCTTCTCCAGATTCCTTTCTTTCCTTTGGTTGGCTGCACGCTTCTTTTGAATTCCTTCTGCCCTCTTCTCCCCTTCTGTTTGTGTTTTCTCACCCTCTGTCCCTCTGTGTTCTGTTCTATGTGCAGGTCGGCCTTGGGTTTGATGAGGGCACGGTTGTGATAAAACTCGGGAGTGACGATCCGATTGCCTCCATGACTTCGGTGAGTGAGGGAGGAAGGGAAGGTATCCCTTTTTTCTTTTTTGCCCCCCTCTTCCTTCTTTTGCTTTGATTGTAGGTTTTCCTTTCCCTCTCTCTGCCCCCTCCGTGCACGTCGTACCTTTTTGCCATCCCTGCGTCTTTAAATACATACACGGGTCTTCGCTTATTCCGCATTCATTGCCTGTCTGTCCGACTTGTTGTTTGCCTCTGTCTTTGTCTGTGCTTTTTGTCTTTCCTTTTCTTCTCTTTTTGTAATTTCTCTGTGTGCGTGAGTGCGTGCGTACGTACGTGCGTGCGTACGTACGTGCGTGCGTGCGTGTGTGTGTGTGTGTGTGTGTGTGTGTGTGCTTGTTCGTGTTCATGCTTGCATGTATGGTTGTGTCAAGACATGTGTATTGAAATCTTCTTCGTGCTGCAGCAAGGCAAAGCGGTGTGGTCGAGAGGGGCCGAGATCCAGACCGCCAACCTGAGGCTTGTGGATGAGTCGTCCTTGGCAGATGGGGAAAGGGTCCCACTGTCGGTGAAGGACATGGGCTCGTGCGGTTGGTTAACTTCTTTTGTCTTCTCTTCTCTTCTCTTCGGTCTCTTTTTTCTGTCTTTCTTTCCCGGCTTTTTCCGTTGCTCTTTCCATGTATTTTTCTCTTTCTGCTTTCCGCTGCTTTGTCTCTCTTGACCCCCCCTTTTTACTTTCCTCTCCGCTGCCCCTGTTTCCCCTTGAGTCTTTGGTTGTTTTTTCTTTCTTTGTTTACTGCATGCCATCTCGATTCCTTTTTTTGACGTGTTCCTTCCACGAGTATGTCACGAAGGGAGTTAGCGGGTGTGTGTGCGAACATGATATGGACACATACATACATACATGGATGGATGGGTGGATGGATGGATGCAGAGTTGTTCCCCCAGTCGATCGCTCATCACCCGAACGGGCGTCTCTTCGCTGTCTGTGGAGACGGGGAATATGTGATCTACACTGCCCAGGTGAGTGAGTGGCTGAGTAGGAAGAGGACGGGCAGACTTTTGGAAGGAGATGTAAAGTCTGCATTTGGGGAAACGTTCCGCAATGAGAAAGGAAGCTCATCTACTTAAATAGGTTTGGTTCTCGAAGCTGAGAGAGTGTCTGAGAAAAATGCGGCACCAAACTGCATGGAATCATCTGAAGTTTCATATGCATGGATGGATGGAGAAGGGAAGGGCAAGGCGCGTGCGTGTCAGTATTTTCATTGGAAGACATCGCTCCCTTTGTGCCTGCCTGCTTTTGTCCCTTGAATACTTGTTTGCGTGCGTCTATGTTTCTTCATTGAAAGGTTTTGCGAGTGCGAGCATGACGGCATAATCACTGTTTGCCTCTCTGTATATGCGTCTCTCTCTCTCTCTCTCTCTCTCTCTCTCTCTCTCTCTCGCTCTCTCTCTCTCTCTCTCCCTCTCTCTCTCTCCCTCTGGGCGTGCGTCCGTGCAGGCTCTTCGAAACAAGTCCTTCGGCCAGGCCGTGGAGTTTGTGTGGAGTGAGGAGGGCCACTACGGGACAAGGGACAACAACGGCAGGGTAAGTGGGTGTATGCATTTATTTTCATGTATTCATTTATCTGTTTATTGAATAATCACACGGACAACAGAAGGGTGGGTGGGTCGGAAGGCACGGAAAGAAGGAAGGAAGGAAGAGAGAGAGAGAGAGAGAGAGAGAGAGAGAGAAAGAAAGAAAGAAAGAAAGAAAGAAAGAATGAAAGAGAGACAGAGAGAGAGTTAAATACGGACAAAGATATAGTTCTGCCTTTCTCTCCTTTCGGTTTTCTGCTTTTCTTGTTGCGTTGTCTCTCTCCTGCCTGCCTCTTCCTTGACTAACCTCTCAAGTCTGTCTCTGCACTGTTTGTTGCATGTTGCCATGCGATGACGTAAATTTCACCCCCTGAAGGGACACCCAAATAGAAGTGGTTCTTGTTGATGTCGTCCTACACCCTCTACTGCTTCTATTAATATTATTCTGTAAAGCGATTCATTCGGCTTTCTGTGTCTGCAGCGTGCGTGGATACAGACGGATGCAGGGAGGGTCATTTGTTGTGCTTTCTTTCGTTGGTTGTCTCTTCTCCCTTCCTTCCTTCCTTCCTTGATCCTTTCAGGTGACGATTTTCCACGACTTCAAGGAGACCTTCAGCTTCAAGCCCGGTTTCACTGTGGAAGAGATCTTTGGAGGGAAGCTGTTGGGGCTCCGTGGGGGTGACTTCGTGTGCTTCTACGATTGGGCAGACCAGAGACTCGTACAGAAAATTGAGGTGGGCACTTTTGCCTCCCTTTTGTCTGTCTGCCTGTCTGGAGCATTGCATATTTTCGAAATTCTTCCTCTGGTTTTGAAATCATTTTGATGTGTTGGGCAGGCGACCACTCAGAATGTGATCCTTCGATGCAGGTGCTTCAAGGCATGGTGAAAGAGAAGCAAGAAGGCTGGGTGAGGGAGAAGAGAGAGAAGAGCGGACAGGGCGTGCCTGTATTCCAAAATCATTCCCCTTTTTCCTTCTTTCTTTTTTCTTTCTTTCAGGTGACACCAAAGAAAGTCGTGTGGGCAGAGGGGAGCTCTGGATCCTCTCTTTTGGCGATTCTCTGCTCGGACGCTTTTTATGTTCTCAGGTAGGTCGATGGAGTTTCGTCGAAACGAATCGACTGACACTTATTTCTTCTTCCGCCTACTTGGTCATGACTTTTCGTCCTGTGCAATTCCGTTCGTTGTCCGTGAATTTGTTTGCGTTGACGATAGCGCCTCTTTCCCTCCGCCTTCCAAGTTGTATTTTTTGTCTTCGCCACCCGGCAGACATTTAGTTGGACTGCATGCCTTTGCAGTCTGATGACTGTTTGTGTTCATTCCTCTTCGGGCTGTACAGCACAAAAAAGCGTCAGAAAGGTCGTTTCGGTATGGCGACCGCTCGAAGGACAATATGCGACACCCATTACGTGTAAAAGTCTCTTCATCTATCTCAACCCCTCCCCTCTTCCCCAGGTTCAACCGCGAGGCCTACCAGAAGGCAGCGGAGGAGCGGGGGGCCGCTGGAGGAGAGGACGACGGGGAGGGCTTCGAGGAAGCCTTTGAGTTGATCCAGGAAGTCAACGAGAGGGCGGAGAGCGGACTCTGGGTGGCTGACTGCTTCGTGTATGTGACCAGCGCCCTCAGACTCCAAACATTCTCGTCGGGTAAGAGAGATCAGACAGAGCCTTTTTTTCGAAACAAGAAAAGAAAGGACATGAGTGAAAGGGGGGCATCTGTGTCTGTCATCTTAGACCTCCCTCGACACTGGGGTTGGGTTTCATTCAGGCTTTCTCTCTCATTTGCTGTGTTTGTTCATGGGGAGGTGGGGGAGGGGAGAGGGATGCAGATTGCGATGTGCTCCTGGGCAGGCAGGCAACATGAAGGGGGGGGAATGCCTGTCGACAGGACGGACGAAGGGCCAAGCAGATAGACGATGCATGTTCACAGGCAGGCAAGAACAAAAAGGAGTCCTTCCGGCAGACCGAAGATACTGAGAACATGGCGGACAAACGAAATGCCCGAAATGCCTAAAGGAAAAGGGTCTCCCTTCCTTACTCTTCCGCTTGGCTAATTCCTCCCACTGGCGTGTCAAACAAACTCAAAGGTGTTCAGGCAAAGACCAAAAACATCCCCTTCCTTGAATCCAACCACGGAAAGAAAACGAAAATGCAAAAAAAAAATCATGCAGGTCAAATCGACACTCTGGCCCACTTGGAGAAACCGATGGCGCTGCTGGGCTTCATCCCGGAACAGAATCGCGTGTTCCTCATTGACAGAGAGCTGGGCGTCTTCTCCTTCTCTCTCCATCTGGCGATGCTCGAGTATCAGGTCGGTTTTTGTCTTCTCTTTCTTCTCTCTCTTTCTGTCTGTCTGGCTTTCTTTTTTGCCTTCGTTGCTCCTTCTGTGCAAGTCGTTCCTGCGCTTACGCCCACGTCTGGTGGTCTCCTTGCGTGTTTGTTTTTTGTCAAGAACATTCCGTGAAGTAATTGACAGAGATGAATAGAAATGGACAGACATGTCGCAAATGAGCAAAAGTCCTGGTGCAATCACTCGATGTATCAACGAATCCTGCCTGCCCTCTTGCCTTGCGTGTGTGTGTGTGTGCAGAGTGCTGTAATTCGAAGAGATGACGCTCTGGCAGAGCAATTGTTCCTCCAGATTCCTCCCGAAATGCACGCACGAGTGGCAAGATTCCTTGATCATCAGGTCAGTTAAAAAAAAAAAAAACTCTCTTTGCTTGCTTGCTTGCTTCCCTGTCGCCTTTCTCCTCTTTCTCTTTTCTCGTCCATGCCCATCCGCTTTCTGTCTTTCCTCCAGCCTGTTTCCTTCTCTTCGTGTGTCTCTTCCATCTCTCTCCATTTGAGACATGCCTCTCTCTTTCTCCCTCTCTCTCCCTCTGTGCGTATGCGTGTGCGTGTGCGCGCTCTACCCAAACCCTACGCACACTTGACTGCATGTCTGCAGGGATTCAAGGAGAGGGCCCTGGAGGTCACCACGGACCCAGATATGAAATTCGATCTCGCATTGTCCCTCGGCCGTCTGCAACAGGTGGGGGGGGAAGGGGGTTGGTTCTTGCATGCTGTCCTGCATATGTGTTTGATTCCTAACAAAGCGATTCATTCAAATCTTTACTGGACCTGCAGCCGTTGAGAATGAATGAAGTGGGGAAAGCATGCTCGATGGAAATCGCTGAGTAAAATTATTCACAGGCGGGGAAGGGAGCGGTGCTGTCTGTGATAAGTGGGCAGAATTGTTCATCCATTTCTTTTTTCTGTTTCTTTCCTTCGACTGACTGTGTGTCAGTGTCGTTTTCCATTTCTATCCGTCGTCTGCTGTTCTTTCTCTCTCTGTCTGTCTTTCTTGGCTCGCTGGCAGGCACGCGGGTTGATGCAACGAACTATTTCCTGTGTGCGTTTGATGAGTCTTCATCTTGCCTTTCTCTTTCCACATTCCTGCCTCCGCTACCCTTCCTTAGCTGTATGTGAGTTCCCTCTCTGCGTTTCTGTGTGCGTCTGCGTGTGCAGTGTGCGGAGATCATTCGAAGCAACGCCACCGCAGACGTGTCCCCCTCCTCTGCCCAAGCGGGAATCCTCTCGCCTCTGAACATTTCCAGGTCGGTGGGTCAAGCAGGCAGTGAGTGAGGGAAGGAGACACGAGTTATGTGATCTGATCTGACGGGTGTCTGTCTTCGTGAGCATGATGTTTGTTGCTTTTTCTGCGACTTCATTTGCGCGTGCTGTGTCCGACCAGACAGCTCCTGCTCGTCTGTCTACGACTGCACATTCCTGTCTTGTCGCCAGCAAGGGGGACGAGACAAAGAGCTAGGCACAAAAAGATTGTCTGTCTCTCTCGGCTGAATCGACGCAGAAGGTTTCCCTCTCCAATGTGTCTGCTGACCTTCCTGAACGTCTCGATATGCATTGATGATTTTGTATACGTACCCTTGAGAGCCTTTGCATCGTTGTCTCTTTTCGGACCCCTCCCTTTTGGTTACACGCGTGTTGCGCAGATGGAAGCAACTGGGTGACGTTGCGCTCGAGCACGGGCATTTCTCTCTTGCCGTGGGGTGTTTCCAGGAAGCGAACGACCTGAGTGGCCTCCTTCTGGTCTCCACTGCCATGGGAGACGCGAAACTGCTGAGCAGAGTGGCCGAACAGGCAGCAGCCACAAAGAAGGCCAACGTCGCCTTCCTGGCTAAACTTCTCCTACAAGACCTCAAGGGATGCGTGGATGTGAGTTTCTTTGTGTGTTTGCTTTTTCTTCTGGGTAGGGGGTTCGACTGAATGGGAATGAAGGAAACACCTTTCTCTCTGTCTCTCTCTCTCTCTTGCCCTTTCCCACACCTCTCTCCCTTTCTGTCTCTCTCCTTCATTCATTTCTTCACTGATGCCGGATGCAGTCGCTTTACTCTACTCTTTTTCTCATTTACTCCTTCGTCTGTTCCTCTTTTTGAGGGGTCTCTTTGAGGGGTTGGTTCATTCTGTATCCTGATCCGATCATTTCCTTCTTTGCCTGCCAGCTGGGCTTTGTTCTCCTCTCTCACACGTGTTCCTTCTTCTTCTTCTTCTTCTTCTTTTTTCTTCAGGTGCTGATGAGCAGCGACCGGGTTCCCGAAGCTGCCTTCTTTGCCCGCACCTACTGCCCCTCTCTTCTCCCTCCCATCGTGGCCAAGTGGAAGGAAGAATTGGGCAAAGTCAACCAGATGGTTCGTTGGATCGTTCGTTCGTTCGTTCGTTGCTCCTTTCCTTCGTTTATGTCTTATTGTGTCCATTTATGTTTTCCTTTGAGAAGATGGTGGAGAGAGAGAGAGAGAGAGAGATGTGACTGATTTTCAAAGTCAGTTTGACAATGTACGAAGTTTCCTTGTGACGTCACTCCCCGTCTGTCTGTGTGTCACTGTACCCTTTTGAGCGTGACTCTACCACAAGAGCGCCGCATAAGTTCTTCATTGTGTTGTAGAAAGCATTTGTCTGCCTGCCTTTCGGTTGAGCTCGCAGCTCGCCAACGCTCTGGCGGACCCGGTTGCCAACCCGACGGCCTTCCCAGCTGACTTGGAGGTCGCCTGCAAGGCCGAGAAGATTTTGCAGAAGAGGAGACAGGCGGGTTTCTTCCCTGCAGACCAGTTCCCCCACCTGAGGGGCATTTTGGATTTGGACTTGTGTGAGGAAATCAAAAACATCGGGGAAGCAGAGGTCAGGCAGTCTGTCAGTCGGTTTGATTTCTTGCGGGTGGGTCTCTTGTGTTGTTTCTGTTAGACTGATGTGCGTAGAGGGGGGGTGGACGAGTGACAGAGCCAAGAGAAAATTTCTTTTCTTCATGTGGTTGTGCACATGCAGGGAGAGAATCTACAGAGACGGCAGAGAGAGGGATTTGAGACAGAAACAGATGTATTCTTCGTGCTGTGTTTTTCTTCTCTTCTGTTGTCGTCTGTGTGTTCCTTCACCGGCCAAGAATTTGTGGGGTGTGTTGTCGTTTTCTTGAGACGTTGTTGCTTCCTTCATTGCGTCTAGTGACTCATGAAAGATCGTCGGCGTCAGTTTGGTGTCCATACCGCTTCGTTTCACAATTGACACCCACCTCTCTTATTTGCACTCTCTCCTTCCTTTCTTGATTTTTTCTTCAATCTGTGCATGTGTGTGCATCTCTCTCTCTCTCTCTCTCTCTCTCTCTGTGTGTGTGTGTGTGTGTGTGTGTGTATGTGTATGTGTGTGTGTGTGTGTGTGTGTGTGTGTGTGCGCGCGCGTGTGTGTATGAGTGTGTGTGTGTGTGTGTGTGTGTGTGTGTATGTATGTCCCAGGTAGAGAAAATGTTCCTAGGGGACGCCCAAATCACGGACGAAGAGATCGGAGCCATCGTCAACGAAACCTCGTCAGCAGAACCCGCACAGCCCCCACCCATGCAGCAGCAGCCCCAAACAGTCCCACCCCCTTCGCAGTACAGCCCTCCTGCAGCTGCATCCCCCGCAGCAGGGCAGATGTTCATGCACACAGAGGTGGGGGGGCAGCAGCCCGGCCAGTCCCCAGCGGCTGCCGGGGCCTTCAACGGAGTGGGCCCGTCTCCAGGCAGCAGGGGGGGGGGACCGGGTTACGAAGACTATCCTCTCACAGGTGTGTTTCTCAGGTTGCTTGTCTGGCTGTCTGTGTGGGAGTAGCTGCATGTGAATTTGAGTGTGCGAGTCTGTTCGGTCTCTCTCCCCTTTTCTCCATGCACATTAGCTTTCAGGAACAGAAGTAAAAAGGAAGCTGAAAAAAAAAAAAGCTTCCGGCAGAGTGAAACGTCAGATGAACTCCAGTCAGAAAGCAAGCGGCCAGTGTGGGGGGGGGGGGGGCCT